>JAPQNM010000026.1:8963278-8973278 GCA_029783475.1 Metacarcinus magister
TAATATGATAAGAATAGTAGTAGTAGTAGTAGTAGTAGTAGTAGTAGTAGTAGTAGTAGTAAAAGTGCCATAATGTAAGGTGCCAATGTGTGTGTGTGTGTGTGTGTGTGTGTGTGTGTGTGTGTGTGTGTGTGTGTGTGTGTGTGTGTGTGTGTGTGAGTGTGTTGAAAGAAGAGAAGACTTTTATAAGTAGATAATTATAAGCACAGACACACACACACACACCACACACACACACACACACACACACACACACACACACACACACACGATGCAAATGTGTATATATAGCTATCCTCAATGTATGTATGTATGTATGTATGTATGTATGTATGTATGTATGTATGTATATCTAGTCCACTAACACAAGTAAGAAAGATTAAAAAAAAAATATTAACAATAATAATAATAATAATAATAATAATAATAATAAAGAAAGAAAGAAAGAAAAATAAAAAGAGAAAAGAAGAAAAAAAAAAATATTAAGTGTGTATAAATAAATAAATAAAACAATAAACACCACAACAACAACAAAAAAAAACAATAAACACAAAAAAAACAAAAGACACACACGAATGCTTTTTTGTATTGCTTATATTTACTTGTTTATTTGTTTTCTTTTCAATTATTTCCTTGTTTACTATGCTGAAATTGGTGCTTTATCTGTTTGTCTGTCTGTCTGTCTGTCTGTCTGTCTGTCTGTCTGTCTATAATAATAATAATAATAATAATATGTGTACTGTACTCACACACGCACGCACGCAACGCACGCAACGCACACACACACACACACACACACACACACACACACACACACACACACACACACACACACCTGTCTTTCTCTCCCTTCCATGTTTGTTTGTTTGTTTGTTTTTCTGTTTTTTTTTCACTCAAATATATGAAATGCAAGACTTTGAATATCGTGTTTTATTTATTTATTTTATTTTCCTCCCTGTTTTATTGACTTATTTTCATTTCTCTCTCTCTCTCTCTCTCTCTCTCTCTCTCTCTCTCTCTCTCTCTCTCTCTCTCTCTCTCTCTCTCTCTCTCTCTCTCTCTCTAACATGTGCGTCATTGCTTATCTTAGCCCATCATGTGTGTGTGTGTGTGTGTGTGTGTGTGTGTGTGTGTGTGTGTGTGTGTGTGTGTGTGTGGATGAGTGAGCGAGGGAGTGAGGCAAGTCAACAAGATAACACACACACACACACACACACACACACACACACACACACACACACACACACACACACACACACACACACACACCTTATCAGTATGTACCTGGAAGAGTGGTTCGCGGGGGGGGGGAATGGGGGAGGGGGGGGGGTAGGAAGGAGGTGAATGGTGATTGGCTAGTAAAGATTAGAGAGAGAGAGAGAGAGAGAGGAAGAGAGATAAAGAGAGAATTCCCCGGCTTCAGATCACCTCACGCCACGTCAGTCAGTCAGTCAATCAGTCAGTCAGTTGCTTCTCAGGTTCAGTCAGTAGTGGTGGTGGTGGTGGTTGTTGTAGGTGGTGGTGGTGGTTGAGGTGGAAGCTAACTCACTATCTCACTATCTCACTTATTCATTGGTTGGTAAAGTGAGTACAAACGTAAGTATTGAGAGAGAGAGAGAGAGAGAGAGAGAGAGAGAGAGAGAGAGAGAGAGAGAGAGAGAGAGAGATAATAATAATAATAATAATACCACCACCACCACCACCACTGCCTCTACTAACTTACTGTCTATTCCAGTTGCTACCTCAGTGAATACAAGGCCTATAGGCAGCCTACAGCCTATATCTACTCACCTACACCTCCCTGCACGGCCTACTCACGGCCTACTCACAGCCTACTCACCATGGCGATGATGGAGTACATGCTAAGTCCGCGAGGCTTCATAAAAATTGCACAAATGGTGAGTATGAAAGAAAATATATGAAAATCCTAGAATATTTTAGTTTGCCCTTTTTTTAAATTTTACGTTTTCATGTTTTATTCAGTCATAGAAAACTTGGTTATTTTAACGTAAACTTAATAAAAAACTAAATTTAGATTACCATAGAATTATTATCACATTTAATTTCTTCTTTTTCTATTATTATTATTATTATTATTATTATTATTATTGTTATTATTCATTTTCTTTCATCCTTTTTCATTACGTTTTATAGTATAGTTATTCATTCATACATAAGTTAACCACCATTCACAACCTCCTCTTCCTCTTCTTCTTCCTCCTCATCCTCTTCCTCCTCCTCCTCCTCCTCCTCCTCCTCTTCCTCCCAACATGGCGATATATGTTATCTTTATCTTGTTGTAAAGATAAGATTATTATGAGGTCATGAATCTATAAGCAATCCGAGGAGGAGGAGGAAGAGGAGGAGGAAGAGGAAGAGGAGGAAGAGGAAGAGGAGTAAGAGGATATATTTTTCTTCTTTCCTACACATACATAACGAAAAAAAATAATAATAGTAATAATAATAATAATAATAATAATAATAATAATAATAATTACCCCCATTAACCTTAATTCACCCTTCCTCTAATTGGTCTATAATGGTAGTTAATAGAACACAATATCAATACATTTCATCAGTATAACCTAAAGGAAAATGTATTGTTTAAATTCTATAAGGAAATAAATTGAATATTATAGATGTAGGTTAATGATTGCAATTAAATACTTGATAACGATTGAACGAGGCAATTATATCATTTATCCTCGTTAATATAATAATGATAATGATAATAATAATAATAATAATATACAATAATAATAATAATAATAATAAACAAATTTGAACATTAATCCTCGTTAGTATAATAAAAAAAAATATATATATACCTCAATGAAAATATGTTAGTTATCATTATTTATCCATTAACAAAAATAACAAAAAAATAGTTATACATGAATTGTATATTTTTTTTCTATTACCAAAACGATTTTCATACCATTCACAACCGTTCAATTTCCAACCCCTTATTATTTCATTAATTTCCACGTCCATCTAACCATTACCTATTAACTATTATACATCAATGGGTTCACAAGGATGTTATTCATTATTATTCATTTACCTTGGGTGCGTGGAGGGCGTGGTGAGGCCGATGATTGATGATTTCTAACACACACTCACAGTAAGACTTTGAACCAATGCGCTGCCATTCTCGAGTCTCGTCTTGAGGCTCCGTTCAAAACACTGAAACAATTAAGCAAAACACACAATTAAAACATCATTTCTATCTAGTTTTTCAGAATCTATAGTTAACTAGTCAATTATTATCATTTTTTATATATATTAGAATGTTATTATTATTATTTTTTCTTATATAAGTATTTCTATAATAATTAGTTTTGAATCTATAATGTCGACATGAACTTTATCATTACCATTTATCATTATCATTTTATTCCTAAGTTACGAAGGTCAAGAATTATAATCAAAACTAATTTAGGTCTCTATAGGCTTATCAATATGTAATAGATTTATAGATAGCAATGAATTGATAAGAATGTATTAGTTAGATTATTATTAAATTTAGCACTAATACTATTACTACTACTGCTATTACTACTACTACTACTACTACTACTACTACTACTACTACTACTACTACTATACTACTACTACTACTACTACTACTACTACTACTACTACTACTAACAAAATATTTCACTTCCTTCCCTCCCACTTACCTCTCTCTCGCTCTCCCTCCCTCTCACCTCTCCCTTTCTCTCACCCTCTCATCTCTCCCTTCTCCCTTTCTCTCTCCCTCTCACCTTTCCCTTCTCCCTTCTCTCTTCCCTTTACTCCTCTCCTTCTACCCTCCCACTCACCACTCACTCCCTTCTCCACTCCCTCTCCTTCCACAACCACTCCCACTCACCACACCACCCACTGCCCACTCCCTACCCACCACCCACTCCCACTCACCACCCACTCCCACTCACCACCCACTCACTCCCACTCCCTCCCCACTCCAGCTGCTCGTGATCGTTACCCTGGGCACGTGGTTCGGTGTGGCAACAGACTGGCGAGACTTCGTGACTGGTACTGTGTTCACCGCCTTCTTCACCTCTATTGCTATCTTCACCCAGAACATGTTGACCTCCCACGCCCGTGTACTGGTGAGTGAGGGGACGAAGGGGGTGTGTGTGTGTGTGTGTGTGTGTGTGGAAGAGAGAGGGGAAAAGAGGGGAAAAGAGGGGAAAAAGAGGGGAAAGAGGGGAAATGAGGGGAAATGAGGGGAAAAGAGGGGAAAAGGGGGAAAAGAGGGGAAAAGAGGGGAAAAGGGGAAATGGGGAAATGAGGGGAAATGAGGGGGAAAAGAGGGGAAAAGAGGGGAAATTAGGGGAAAGGGGGAAATGAGGGGAAAAGAGGGGAAAAGAGGGGAAATGAGGGGAAAAGAGAGGATATTGTGAAGGGGGAAGTTAGAGGTAATTGTGAGGGTATGTTAGGGGAATGAGGGGAAGTGAGGGGAAAAGAAGGGGAAATTGTGTAGGGTATAAGTTAAGGGAGTGAGGGGAATATGTGAAGGGAACTTATGAAGGGAAAAAGTGTAGGGATAAGTGTAGAGGAAGTGAGAGAAAGAGGGAGAAAGTGTAGGGAAGTAAGGGGATGTGAGGGGAATATGTGAGGGGAAAAGAGGGGAAAAGGGAGACAGAAGAGTGGAATAAAAGTGAAAGGAAAAAAGAAGAAGGGAATAAAAGTGAGAGAAAGGAGGGAAGAAAAAAGTGAGAGAGAAGGGAAGAAAAAAGAGAGAGAATAAGAGAGTGAATAAAGTGAGAGAGAGAGAGAGAGAGAGAGAGAGAGAGAGAGAGAGAGAGAGAATAAAAGTGAGAGAGAGAGAGAGAGAGAAAGCGAGGAGAACAAAAAGAGAAAGAGAAAGAAAGAGAGATGACAATACAACACAACAACAACAACCACAACAACAACACACACACAACCACCACCACCACCACCCCCCACTACTCCAGGAGATCCTACTGAGTGGTGTTCTGTGCCTGTTCTTCGCCATCTGCGGTATCGTGGTGCTGGTCAAGGTGTCAGTGCTGCCCGTGGGTGCTGCCTGCGGGGCGTTCTGTTTCTTCAGTGCTGTCACCTATGGGCTGGACCTGTTCTTCGCGTTCAATCTGGAGGTGGAGTGATGGGCGTGGTGATGGGCGTGGTGATGGGATGGTGATGGGAGTGATGGGAGGGGGTGGTAGTGATGGGGAAAGATGTTAGAGTGAAGAGAAGGGTTGCTAGTGATGGGAGAGGTGATGGGAGTGATGGGAAGGGTTGGTAGTGATGGGGAAAGGTGATGGAGTGAAGGGGAATGAAGGGGAATGAAAGGAAGGGAATGAAATGGAATGGAGTGGAGTGGAGGGAAGGTGGAATTGTCAATGCTCTCTCTTCTCTCTCTCTCTCTCTCTCTCTCTCTCTCTCTCTCTCTCTCTCTCTCTCTCTCTCTCTCTCTCTCTCTCTCTCTCGTAAAAATTCAAATGTAGGAAGTACAAGTATATGTTTCTTTTTGTTTTCTTTCTTTTTTATTATTATTGTTATTGTTTAGAAATGTAAATTATATATATAAAAAAAAAAATGAATAAAACTGAATTAAGTTATGTATAAATTTTTGTTTTTCTTCTTCTTCTTCTTCTTCTCTAAAAGTAAGATTGTAAGGCAACTAATAATAATAATAATAATAATAATAATAATAATAATAATAATAATAATAATAATAATAATAATAATAATAATAATAATAATAATAATAATAATAATAATGTTGTGTGACACTTTGTATTGTAATGAAAACGGAAAAGAATAAAAAATACTGATATTACTATTTGATTTAAGTTTTATGAGAGAGAGAGAGAGAGAGAGAGAGAGAGAGAGAGAGAGAGAGAGAGAGAGAGAGAGAGAGAGAGAGAGAGAGAGTGTGTGTGAGTGTGTGTAAATCAGCACACACACACACAGGGAAGTTCCGACCGATTATACATACATCTCTTATCACACACACACACACACACACACACACACACACACACACACACACACACACATTATCTTATCGCCAACGACTCCACATTCATTGTCTACACACACACACACACACACACTTAAACATTTTCATAGCCTCTCTCTCTCTCTCTCTCTCTCTCTCTCTCTCTCTCTCTCTCTCTCTCTCTCTCTCTCTCTCTCTCTTCCGTTCATCCTGCACTCAAAACACACACACACACACACAGTACACTCCCAGCCACCACGACACACACACACACACACGCACAGAGACATACATGATCGTGTCTTAAAATCCACACGAATCCAGAAACGCACATAAGAAGGAGAAAACGTACATACATACACATACACAAACCGAAGGACCAAAAGAAGAGGAAGAGGAAGAGGAGGAAGAGGAGGAAGAGGAAGAAGATAAGTTAACACAACGGAGTAAAATTTAATTGATAAAGAAAATTAAAGAAAAAAAAAACAAGATTGGGCTCTTAAGAAAACGCGGTAAGTTCTATGTGAGAGAGAGAGAGAGAGAGAGAGAGAGAGAGAGAGAGAGAGAGAGAGAGAGAGAGAGAGAGAGAGAGAGAGAGAGAGAGAGAGAGAGAGAGAGAGAGCATTAATTCTTTTCTCAACACTTTCTCCATCTAAGTCTTCATTACCTCCTGTGTCTTCTTCTTCTTCTTCTTCAACCCTTCCTCTCTATCCTTACATTACTTATACTTATTCTCTCCTCCCTTATCACGGTACCTATACTTTCCTCCTCCTCTTATTCATGTTCTTCACTGGTACTGCCTCCGTCCCATACATTATACATGGTCTTATAACAGCTTTCTAAACCTTCCTATTTATATTCATTGGTATTTTCCCGTTGCATAATGTATAGACTCCTAAAACGTCTTTCTAAGTTTTTCAAATCACTTGTATTCCTTTAGTTATTTCAGTTATTTCTTTATCTTTATAATTCTCTCTAACTTTTTCAAATCACTTGTATTCTTTTAGTTATTTCAGTTATTTCAGTTATTTCTTTATCTTTATAATTCTCTCTAACTTTTTCAAATCACTTGTATTCTTTCAGTTATTTCAGTTATCTTCTTATCTTTATAATTCTCTGATATGTCTCTATAACTTTTTTTTTTCATCCTACTTGTATTCCTGCAGTTATATCCTTATCTATCTTTACTCTCGTCTGCTGATAGTGTGTGTCCCAGGTATTGAAATGCATCCTCTCTCTCTCTCTCTCTCTCTCTCTCTCTCTCTCTCTCTCTCTCTCTCTCTCTCTCTCTCTCTCTCTCTCTCTTTCTCTCTTTGCTCTCTCTGTACACATTATATATACATCATAAATATAATAATAATAATAATATGGAAAAATAATATAGTTCAGATTATAAATATTTAGTGTTTATTTTTTTATATTAATTTTTCTTATTTTTTTATCTATTTATTTATTTCTAACATTTATTTATTTTATTTATTTATTTTTTTATTTAAATTTAATAGACGTGGTTATTAATTAAGACATTTAACGTAAGTATAGAAATGAAATATATTGAATAACTTATAAATATTTCTTAGTAGTTAATTTAATATAGAATAAAATTAATAATAAACATATATCACAATGTATCTCTCTCTCTCTCTCTCTCTCTCTCTCTCTCTCTCTCTCTCTCTCTCTCTCTCTCTCTCTCTCTCGTTAGGGGGAGGGGCTTATTAGTGTTTATGTGCGTGCGTGTGTACGTGCATATCTAATAACAATCATGGTACTAGTGGGGTTAGGTGCACATGAGCTGCCTTGTGTAGGTCAGCCAGTGTCCTGCTGCTGCTTTCTGTTTGACTTATGTTCTTATGTTCTCTTTGTCAATATCAAACTTAATCTTCTTCCTCCTCTTCTTCTTCCTCTTCCTCTTCCTCCTCTTCCTTTTCCTCTTCCTCTTTCTCTCTTATCTTGTTATTATTGTTATTTTATTTCTTCTCCTTTTAATCCTTTTTTTTTTTATTCTTCCTCTCTCTCTCTCTCTCTCTCTCTCTCTCTCTCTCTCTCTCTCTCTCTCTCTCTCTCTCTCATCATTATTACTCTCCTCTTCTCCTCCTCCTTCCCTTCCTTCCTTATTTTTTTTACACAGAGAGAGAGAGAGAGAGAGAGAGAGAGAGAGAGAGAGAGAGAGAGAGAGAGAGAGAGAGAGAGAGAGAGATAACAAAATTGACCTATATTTTCAGATGACGGGGCGGGCGTGGGTGAGGGCGTGGGTGGTGATGGTGGTGGCGGTGGTGGTGGGGGGCGCGTGGGTAGCCGCCCCCCTTAAAGAAAACGAGGAGGGGGGCGCATCAGCTGTGGTGGGGGGCGGCGGGGGGCAACAGAGACGTCTGCTGTGGTGGTTTGTAAGTATGAGAGAGAGAGAGAGAGAGAGAGAGAGAGAGAGAGAGAGAGAGAGAGAGAGAGAGAGAGAGAGAGAGAGAGAGAGATAACAATAACATTTTTTCCTACAGGGCAATAAGAAAGAAGAGGAACAAGAACAAGAACAAGATCAAGAGGAACAAGAGGAGGCTGTCACGCTAGATAACTACCACCAAAACAACCACCAAGAGGAGGAGGAGGAGGAGGAGGAGGAGAGAGGAGGCTACCACCAGGAAGAAGAGGAGGAGAGAGGAGGCTACCACCAGGAAGAGGAGGAGGAGAGAGGAGGCTACCACCAGGAAGAGGAGGAGGAGAGAGGAGGCTACCACCAGGAAGAGGAGGAGAGAGGAGGCTACCACCAGGAAGAGGAGGAGGAGAGAGGAGCCTACCACCAGGAAGAGGAGGAGGAGAGAGGAGGCTACCACCAGGAAGAGGAGGGGGAGAGAGGAGGCTACCACCAGGAAGAGGAGGGGGAGAGAGGACACTACCACCAGGAAGAGGAGGAAGAGAGAGGAGACTACCACCAACACCACCACCAGGAAGAAGAGGAGGAGGAGGAGAGAGGAGAATACCACCACCACCACCACCACCACCACCAAACACCACTCTCCACCACACTACCACCCCCAGAAAGGCTTCAAAATAACCAACACGAACACCACCAACACACCAAGAGGAAGCCGAAACCTACCACCAACATCAAGACGAACACCACCAACACCACAACCACCACCAAACACCACAGTCCACCACACTACCACCCCCAGAAAGACTTCAAAATAACCAACACGAACACGAACACGAACACCACCAACACCACCACCAAACACCACAGTCCACCACACTACCACCCCCAGAAAGACTTCAAAATAACCAACACGAACACGAACACCAACACCACCAACACCACCACCAAACACCACATCTCCACCACACTACCACCCCCAGAAAGGCTTCAAAATAACCAACACGAACAACACGAACAACACCACACCAAACACCACAGTCCACCACACTACCACCCCAGAAAGGCTTCAAAATAACCAACACGAACACGAACACCACCAACACCAACACCACCACCAAACACCACAGTCCACCACACTACCACCCCCAGAAAGGCTTCAAAATAACCAACACGAACAACACGAACACGAACACCACCACCAAACACCACAGTCCACCACACTACCACCCCCAGAAAGGCTTGAAAATAACCAACACGAACAACACGAACACGAACACCACCAACACCACCACCAAACACCACAGTCCACCACACTACCACCCCCAGAAAGGCTTGAAAATAACCAACACGAACACACACACGAACACCACCAACACCACCACCAAACACCACTCTCCACCACACTACCACCCCCAGAAAGGCTTGAAAATCACCACGACAAAAACCACTACAGCCTCACCACGGAGCCGCCGAAGCCAAGCCGGTGGAGGTCTTGGTTAGGTAAGCTTTCAAGTGTTGCCAGTAAGGTTAAGACAAGCTTTAAGAGCGGTTATAACTCTACCAAAGAACTAACGAAGAAAACGGGTCGTCTCATAGGCCGTGGCGCTAGCAAAATAACTTCCGCCATTAAATCAGGTTATAAGAAGGTGAAGTTGAAG
>JAPQNM010000026.1:8978278-8993278 GCA_029783475.1 Metacarcinus magister
TAACTCACCAGGTTCTGTGCCAAGTCGAGTGATATCAATGTCTTCCTCAAGTTCCCGGTGAACACTTGTACTGGGATGTGTGTGAGCTGGTTCTCCCGGAGGTCAAGGTGTGCGAGGGCGGCCATCTTGCCAAGGTCAGAGGGCACCGTGGACAGCTGGTTCACACTCATGTCCAGAGCGTGTAAGCGAGGCAACTTGAGGATCCGGTTCTCTATACGTTGTAGTTTGACCTTATTGATCTGCCGACGGGAAAGAAAGGTTATTTAAAGATGTTTTTTTCAAATGGGTTTTTTTCAATGTTCCTTTAGGTTTAGGGGGCATGTGTACTAAGGGGTAAATTAAAGGGAAAGGGTTGTTTTACCTATACCCTTTACCCTTATGACTTACCTTCAACTCTTAGACTGTTAATTACCTTCATTTAATCTGTCGACGAGTAGAAAAAAAAATTGCACCCGAGAAGATATTGTTTTCGAATGCAATTTTTTCAACGTTCCTTTAGATTTAGGGGCATGTGTACTAAGGGATAAATTAAGGGTAAAGACTTGTTCTACCCATACCCTTACCCTAATGACTTACCTTCAACTCCTCGACTGAGAAAGGGAAGCTTGAAGTGAGCGGGTAGTCTGATCTCTTGGTGATGGTGATCCTGGTCTTGGCTCGTTCTAACTGGCTAGCCTTGGCTGGGCCCAGGCTGGAGAGGGGAAGCTTGTCCAAGTTACGATTGGCCAGTCCTGCCTTCACTGTGGGGGGGAGGGGGGAAGGGAAGGAGGGAGAGAAGGGGGAAGGAAGGAAGGAAGGAAAGGATAGGAGAGAAGAGAGAAGGATGGAGGGAAGGTGGGAAGAAAGGGAGTAGGAGGGAGGAAGGAAAGAGGGAAGGATAGAAGAGAAGGAGAGGAGAAGAGAAAGATGGAGGGAAGGTGGGAATGAGGAAAGGAGAGAAGGAGAGGAGGAGGGAAAAATAAGTGAGAAGGTGGGAATGAGAGATGAAGAGGAGGGAAGGAGGAAGAGAAGGAGAGAAGAGAATAGGAGAGACAAGAAGGGAAGGAAGGAGAGAATGAATGAATGAATAAATAACAATAATAATCCTAAGTAATCCTATGTAATTTTAATCAATCCTAAGTAATCCTTGACTCACGTGTGTGGAGGAAGCTCTTAGCCAGGACGGGGTCGGCCTTCACACACAGGTCCTCCTCGGGATCCTTGAAGCGGAGTGTGAACTTACCCTCACTCACAAACTTGGTGAACACAGCCTCGATGTTACCTGCAACCTGGAGGACGAGGTGGTGGAGGAGGAGGAGGAGGAGGAGGAGGAATTGGAGGATAAATAATAGGAGAAAAAGAGGAATTTTTTTAGTAGAAGTAACAATATTTTATCATGAATTTAATCAGAATATTTCAAGAACACTCTCTCTCTCTCTCTCCCCTCTTACCACTCTCACTCTCTCTCTCCTTCCCCTACCTTGTACTTGGTCCCCTGTTTGTTTTGGGCGGTACAGAGCTGCACAAACAGGGTCGAGAGGTCGGCAGGGGCGCCAGGGAGTCGTCCTATGCCCAGGGAGGCTTGGCAACTCCTCCTCCTGTTGTTGGCGATGCTGAGTGTGGGCAGCCGCCTGTTACTCACTAAAACCTCACACTTAATACGCATGTGGAGGTTGAGGTGAGGTTGAGTTGAGGTTAAGTGTGGTGATGTTTGTTTATTTTTATTATTTATTTATTTTGTTTCCTTCCATTTGGTGTTTTTTTTTTTTTTATTATTTATTTATTTTTTATTTTGTTTCGTTTGATTTTTCCATTTTATTTTTTTTTCTTTCCCGTTTTTTGTTGTGATTTGCGGTTTATTTATTTATTATTTTTTTTATTGTTTGTTTCCTTCTTCTTCTTCTTCCATTTGGTGTTTTATTTCTCTATTCTCTTTCTTTCTGTTTTGTTTATTCGTGTTTATTTATTTATTTATTTAGTTTTATTTCTCTTTCCTTCTTCTTCCATTTGTTTTAGTTTTGTTTGTTTCCTTCTTCTTCTTCTTCCATTTGGTGTTTTATTTCCTCTGTTTTGTTGTGTAATTCTAATGTGTGGTGGTGGTGTTGTTGTTGTTTGTTTTGTTTGTTCGTTTGCATCTTGTTTGTTTGTTTATTATGGTTTATTATTGTTTATTTTCATGTTTCTATATTTTCATTTTATTATTTGTTACATATTTCTCTTCTTCTTCCTCCTTCTTCTTATCTCCTATTTCTTATCTTCTTTATAATCTCTATCTCTTTTTTTTCTTCCCTCTCTCTCTCATCCTGTGTAGAGAAAAAGAAAGAAAATTAATTAAAACTAAAAACCTAACATAGCCTAAAAGAAAAAAAGGTATATATATATTTTTTTGTAATTCAGCGGCGTACCTAATTGTTGTGACCTGAAGTTCTGAACAAGTATCTGAAGTTCAATTTACAGTGCATTATAAAGGTAACGAGATATCAAATGGGTCGTCTTGCAAATATTTACCCAAAGTTATGTTATTTGTCAATGTAGGTTAAGGTTTGGTTAGGTTATGTGATGTTAATTTAGAAGATATCAAATGTATTCTATGACCAACAATAGGGGGGTTGGGCGAGGTGCAGACGCCATTTGTTTCGTAGCCACACGCCAGGTTATGTGACCGTCAGTGCATTGTGCGTTCGTCACTAGGTCATTGTTAGGTTCTGTCACCTTGTTTATAGTGTAAATAATTGTGTTGCGTCTTCACACAGATTTTTCTCCCAGAGACGCATCCTTCTCTGGAATTCTTTGCCTGCCCAGGTTACTGAAGCTGATGCATTGATCCCATTCAAACGGCTACTTCATAATGCTTTGGGTAACTAATTATTCAAATTCAACGATTAATTGTACTTGAATGTCTTTCAAATGCTGCAAATGGTGAATACAATCCAGCCATTACTATTTAAGACAGTATTGTAGATTGTATATCACTTGGTCTGGCACTAAAGCAGCTCTGGGCTCCCCTCTCTAACTATTTCTTACAGCCTTCTGCTTACCTAGTGCTATACTTCATAATGCAAGGGAGCCAACCAGGTAAGTCAACCCACAGGTCCCCAGCCTTGTTGGGGTGATGAGGATATCTTATTATATATACATTTGTGACGGAAATTAATGTCAAAATAATTCAAAATGGATCAAAATCTATATGAAAAGTGTGTTATTTATATCCAAGTGCATTCTGGTGAAGATGTAAAATTTTATCTTTCTTTTATTTTCGTAACTTTATATTAATATTTTGAACCTTAAAAAAATATTTCCTTCCCATTCACTTATGACCCAAAATGACCTTACCTGACCTCATATATATTACCTGACCCACTAATTACCTCCTATAATCACCAGGTAGGGATAACTTACCTGTGCTTGACCTTAATTACCAACACCATAATAAACAATTAAACGAATATATTTCTTCTATTTTCATTCACACAAGTACCAGGGAGTAATTAACGGTGTTTTGAGGCTAATTATGGGTCATTAACACATATAATTAACCTTTAAGCTACACAGATAACTTATAATAACAATATAAACAAAGACAGGTAAGGTGAATACAGGTAAATGTCTAATTAACTATATTACCTGTATCTAAACTGTTATAATTACCTGCGACATGTGTTTAAGGATTTATTAAGGTATTATGGTAAGTTTAAGGTGTATAGGTGACTTGTATACTTAAATGTTTTACCGTTATTAGGATGTAAACAAAGGAGGACGAGGCAGCGTGACCTTCTTCTCCCTTTTTCGCGGCAACACTGAAACTCCCGCACAATTCACTGTTTTTTACGGCACTTTATAGCCCAATAAAACAGCCCAATTTTTGTATATATTCATATTTATCTATGTTTTATCGATCTATTTTGAGTTATTTGTATTTATGTATGATGGTGAAAATACTAGAAATGGTTAATAGATAATATTTGATATATTTTTTTACCGCGCACAATAGCTATAGTCAAATTTTTGTATCAATTTTTTTTATCTTAGTTCTGTATCTATTTTTTATTTATATATTATAGTGAATTTAGTTTTTAAGTGTCAATGTATAATGATAATAATAATAATTATGTAGTTTTCTCACATACTCCAGCCTAGCCCAATATTTTTTAGTAGATAACTATTTCTCATAAGATATAAGTATAGGAAATAGATTTTTAAATAAAACACAAATACCTTTATCCTTATTTTAATATATATATATATATATATATATATATATATATATATATATCATTCCAATCCAGTGTTTTTTTTTTTATTTAATTATTTCTTATATAGGAGAGGAAGGCCAGTTGTAGGATGGAAGGATAGATTAAGAGTCCTAGGAGGAGAGGAAGGTCAGTTTAGGATGGAAGGATAGATTAAGAGTCCTAGGAGGAGAGGAAGGTCAGTTTAAGGATGGAAGGATAGACTAAAAGAGTACAGAACATACATGAAAGAATTGATGATAGAAGGGAATGAAAAATCGAAAAAAATAGCGAGATAATAATTTGAACGGCAAACAATTTCAAACATACATTCCTTTAAGATAAATAATTAAGATATACAATAATGCATAAAATGAATAACTAGAAGGAGTGCAATAGTATCCTTAGGGCACGAAGGAGCCATCCCTCGCCTCCTGCACCATGGTAAGGAGGGCGGAGAAGGAATCCACCGCCTCCACATCCACCGAGAGGGAACGCAACTGTGGAGGAAAGGCGGATGAAAGGCGGATGAGAGGCGGATGAAAGGCAGATGAAAGGTGGATGAGAGGCGGATAAGAGATGGATGAGAGGTGGATGAAAGGCAGATGAAAGGCGGATGAGAGGTGGATGAAAGGCGGATGAGAGGAAAAAATTTATTAGTTATCGAGAGAAGTAAAAAAAAAAGTTGGATCTAAAAGAGAAAAATAATTAGTTAACGATAGAAAAAGTAAAACAATGGAGAGAGAGAGAGAGAGAGAGAGAGAGAGAGAGAGAGAGAGAGAGAGAGAGAGAGAGAGAGAGAGAGAGAGAGAGAGAGAGAGAGAGAGAGAGAGAGAGAAATAGAAGAAAGATGGAGAAAAAGAGAAAGAAAAATGGAGACTTAAGAGATAGAGAAAAATAATAGTGAAAAGAAAGCATAAAAAAGAAAAGAAAAATAGAGAAAAATATATAAAAAATCAAATAATATATAATCTCACACACCACATCCTCTCTCTCTCTCTCTCTCTCTCTCTCTCTCTCACCTGTTCCCCAAAATACTCCACATCCAGACATATTTGAGTCCTGATCTTGTCATGGTCGGACAGCCCCCCACTGCCCCCCTCCCCCCCTCCACTCCCTCGGTCCCTCGCTCTCTTCAGCCTCCTCAGGGACTCCTCCATCTTATGTGCTGAACTCAGGACCTCGTAAGTCAGCCCGCGGTACCTGGGAGGAGGAGGAGGAGGAGGAGGAGGAGGAGGAGGAGGAGAAGGAGGAGGAGGAGGAGGAGGAGGAGGAGGAGGAGGAGGAGGAGGAAGGAAAAAGGTTATTATTATTATTATTATCATTATTTCATCTCTTTCTCTCTTATATATATACACAAAAAACACATACTATCTAATAACTAAAGAGAGAGAGAGAGAGAGAGAGAGAGAGAGAGAGAGAGAGAGAGAGAGAGAGAGAGAGAGAGAGAGAGAGAGAGAGAGAGAGAGAGAGACATAGAGATAGACAGCCAGTAACTCACCTCTGCGATACCTGTCCAGCTGCTCTCATTAACCAGTGTTTAACCAGCTGTCTATCCACCTTCCCCTCACACTCGACAGCAAAATTAGACAGCACGACAGCAGCGGCGGCGATGTAGGGTTGGTGGGTGGAGGGGGGGGCTCTGTTGGTCCTGCGGTAGAGGCGGGGGGTGTCGGCTACCTGTCGTAATGGGGCGCTGGCTGTCGTAACGAGGCTGTCAGTTATTATTTCGCTAACCTCGCCCACTAGATCCTCGAGACATTTTCCTTGTGTCTTGAGCTCGTCTGTGTGTGTGTGTGTGTGTGGGTGTGTGTGTGTGTGTGTGGGTGTGTGTGTGTGTGTGTGTGTGTGTGTGTGTGTGTGTGTGTGTGTGTGTGTGTGTGAGGTGGGAGGGGGTAAGGGAAGAAAAATGTGTTAGTTAATTTTGTTATTGTTATTATTATTATTATATATATTTTCATTTTTTTTCATTCCTCTCCCTCCTCCTAATAATAATAATAATAATAATAATAATAATAATAATAATATTCTTTCTTCCTTCTATTTCTCTCTTCCTATTCTATTCTCATCTTCTTCCTCTTCCTCCTCTCTCTCTCTCTCTCTTTCATTCTACTTCATACAGGCTACAAAATGAGAGAGAGAGAGAGAGAGAGAGAGAGAGAGAGGAGAGACGAGAGAGAGAGAGAGAGAGAGAGAGAGAGAGAGAGAGAGAGAGAAAGAAAAAGAGATAGAGAAAGAGAGCCACCACCCCCACCCCCTATACCTACCTCTAAGTAATAACAGTTTATCTTGCGGCAGGTGCGGAACGACCGACAAAATAGTGTTTGTATAAAGTTCCGGAATCAGCAGAGACGATAGCAGTTGTATGTCCCTAACTAACCCTACTGCTGCCTCTCTACTACTACTACTACTACTACTACTATTGGTATAAGTAGTAGTAGTAGTTGTTGTAGTAGAAGTAGTGGTGGTGGTGGTCATCTGATTTTTCTCTAAACTGCTTGACCTGAAATGAAATATAAAAAAAAATGAATAAATGAATAAGTAAATAATAGTTTTGAGAATAGGAACATCGATGAATTAATGTGAAAAAAAAAATCATGAATAAATAAATAAATGTATAATAATAGAAGGAGAATAAGAACTCATAACGTGGATAAATAAATAAATAAAATAAATAAATACAGAATAAAAACACAAATGATAATAAAAAAAATATAACTAAATAATTACAGAAAAAAAACAAAAAACATCAGGTATTCTCAAGAACATTCAAATAATTACATACAGGTGCCATTATAAATCTAATTACATACAGGTGCCATTATAAATCTAATTACATACAGGTGCCATTATAAATCTAATTACATACAGGTGCCATTATAAATCTAATTACATACAGGTGCCATTATAAAGGTAATTACATACAGGTGCCATTATACAGGTAATTACGAGTCCTTACCTGTTGTGTGCGGCTTTATTGGAGGTGTTAGTAGCGTCCTGCAGCTTACTCATACTTCCCTTACTGCCTCCCCCTGCTGCTGCTGCTGCTGCTGCCTCATACTTAGGCTGAGGCTGTGAGGTTGTAGCCGAGGCCTGGAAAGTGTGTGTGTGTGTGTGTGAGGTTGAATTACATACTTAAACAATCCACACTTAACCACACTTAAACACATACCACCACACTTAACCTCACACTTAAACACATACCACCACACTTAACCACATTTCACCACACTTAACCAAACCTCATCACACTCAACCACACTTAACCTCACCCCCTCCCCCCACCACACACACACTAACACCCTTCCCCCCCTCCCCCCCCACCCGACACCCACCTACCTTTAACCTAACAGTGGTAGAGGTGATCCAGGTGCGGTAACGAGCCAGAACCAACAGAACCAACTTCCAGAACCGGTGGAGGAGTGGAAGAAGGAAGACCTCTCTTGAAAAACACCTCACCACCGCCTCAAACACTGTGCGGGTGGAGGCGAGGTGGAACAGGGCGGAGGAAGGGGTGGAGGCCAGGCTAGTGGGTGGAGCGGAGGCGGAGGGGATTAATCCATCTCCGTTGTGGATGAGGCTGGATTCTACCGCCTGGCCGATCTCCTGGTACCTGGGGGGAGGGAGTGGAGTGAGGTGGAGTGAGTGGAGTGAAAGAAGAGTGAGAAGAGTGATGTGGAGTGAGGTGGAGAGAAAGAAGAGTGAGGTGGAGGGAGGTGAAGTGAGTGGAGAGAAAGTGGAGTGAAAGTGGAGTAATAGGGAGTGATAAGAGTGAAATTAGAGTGAAAATGGAGTGAAATTAAATTAGAGTAAATATTATGATGGAAAAAAAAATAAGTGGAATGAAGAAGTGAATGTGGAGTGAAAAGTGGAGTAAGAGAGAGAGAGAGAGAGAGAGAGAGAGAGAGAGAGAGAGAGAGAGAGAGAGAGAGAGAGAGAGAGAGAGAGAGTAGAGCTGAAAATTATCATCACTTAATTCAATCACAAAAAAAATAAATAAATAAATAAAAAAACGCACACTTACACACACACACGTACACACACACCTGATCTGGAAGTAGACAGGTAGGTTCCAGAGTTGCATGAAGGTGGTGTAGTCATCAGTGGTTCTGAAGGCTGCTACCTTGGCCCTGGAACCTAACAGACGCTCAAAGCTTTCCAGGAAGTCCAGAGTCTCCAGGTATCTCTTCAAAAGGATGAGGGGAAAAAATTATATTAGGTTAGGTTAGGTTAGGTTGAGGTTAGGTTAGGTTAGGTTAAGTTAGGTTGAGGTGAGGTTAAGTTAGGTTTAAGTTGAGGTTAGGTTGAGTTGAGGTTAGGTGAGGTTAGGTTAGGTTAGGTTGAGGTTAAGGTTAGGTTAGGTTCAGGTTAGGTTCAGGTTCGGTTAGGTTTGGTTAATGTTAAGAGGAGGATAAAGGAGGAGGAAGAGGATAGAAGAAGGAGGAGGAGATAGATAAGATAAAGTGCGTTGACATGCTGTAGCTGTGTGTGTGTGTGTGTGTGTTCATCTCCCGTCCGTCACATTGTCCTTTGAGCTTGTGGTGGTAATTAATCCGTTACGCGGGGACACAGGGTCACAGTAACATTATAGTTTGCACAGTGTACCTTCCCCAGGTTACACATTTATCCACCAACACGTTTGTGAGGATGAACAGCTGGGTGAACTGTGTGCCGGCTGTCCTCGTCTGGGATCAAACTCAGGGCAGCGGATTCATAGTCAGACATGCTAATCACTGAGGCGGATAGAAGAAAAAGAGGATAGAGGAAGAGAATAGAGGATAGAGGATAGAAGAAGAAGGAGGAGGAGGAGGATAGAAGAAGGAGAAGAAGAAGAGGATAAAAGAAAAAGAAAGATAGAAGAAGAGAAGGAGAAGAAGATAGAAGATAGAATAGTATAGATGATATAACCTAACCTAACCTCACCTTATGAAACAGCGCAGGGTTGCCAGAGTTGAATATTCCGTTAACATTGGTGTGGAGTGCCGTGGAGATCTCAGGCCAAGCGGAGCACTCCAGGAAGCTGTACCCGCGCACCACGTCCATCCTGGTGACCATACGTGACCTTAGATGACCTCAAACATGACCTCATAACACTACTAATTACAACTACTAATGTAAGATAAAAAAAATGACTCAGTGACCTAACTTAACCTAATACTATTTCTTCAGATAACCTAACCTAACCTAACACTTCCTCTATTAAATACACAATTAATTTCTTTTTATTTTATTATTTACCCTTCCTTCTCCTCCTTCCTCTTCCATTCCCTTCCGTCCACCTCCTCCTCCTCTCTACCTCCCCTCCTCTTCCACCTCCTTTCCTTCTTGCACTCCTTTCTCCTCTACATCTTCCTTCCGTCCACCTCCTCCTCCTCTCTACCTCCCCTCCTCTTCCACCTCCTTTCCTTCTTGCACTCCTTTCTCCTCTACATCTTCCTTCCTTCCTCCTCCTCCTCTTTCTTGCTTTCTTCTCAGCCCTCCCTCCTCTCTACCTTCCTCCTCCTTGCCCTCCCTCCTCTCTACCTCCTTCCTTCTCTTTCTTCCTTTCTTCTCAGCCCTCCCTCCTCCTCCTCTCTACCTTCCTTCCACCATCCCCTTCCTTTCCTCCCCCTCCTCCACCCCCCCCTCACCTTGGTCCAGTGGTCAGCTCCAGCAGAGGTTCACACACACTGTTGACGGCTGTGAGTGTGTTGGCGTACAGGCCAGGCAGTCCTCGCGGGTTACTCCTTAATGCTGACTCACTAATTACCTGTGCAGAGTAATTAGGTAGTTAAGAGTTGTTAGTGTTTTTTTATTTATTTATTTATTTATTTATTTATATTTATATTTACTTTTTTTTCCATTTTATTGATTTATTTTTATTATTTTATTATTATAAGACTTGTTATTATCATTATTGTTATTATTTATGCTATTTTATCTCTCTTTTTTTTTCTCTCTCTCCTTCCTTCCTCCTTCATCTCCCTCTCCTTCTTTCCTCTTTCTTCCATCTCCTTCCTTCCTTCCTCCTTCTTCCCTCTCCTTCCTTCCTTCCTCCTTTTCTCTCCTTCCTTCCTCCCTCTCTCTCCTTCCTACCTCCTGTACTTCTTTCCGGATGAGTGTACGGATGAGTTTGTGTGCGTGTGCGGTTGACCCTAGGCTGGCGTGTGTGCGTAGGGTCTGCTGCAGGAGGGGCAGGTCTCGGTTCAACACCCCCTCCCTCAGCCCCCTCTCCAGGCCCCCCTCCACCAGCCGGCACACCTCGGCTACCCTCTGGGGGGGGGGAAAGAGGGGAAAAGAAGTTAGTTTAAATATTACTAAGCTAACCTAACCTAACTTAACCTAACCTAACCTAACTACTACTACTACTACTACTACTACTATTATTACTATTCTTATTATCATACTTATTGCAACTATGATTATGTGCTACTACTATCATCATCTCTCTCTCTCTCTCTCTCTCTTTCTTTCTTTATTTTATTATATATTTTTTACTAGATAAACTATACAGGGAAAGCTATTTTATTGGCCTCTCTCTTTACTTTTCTCTCTCTCTCTCTCTCTCTCTCTCTCTCTCTCTCTCTCTCTCTCTCTCTCTCACCGGCTTGAATCCATCCAGCAGAGCCGCTCCCTCACAGTGCGACACCAAAAAGTTGAGATGGTTCACTTCTGCCGCCAACCGATCCACCAAACCAGTCTCCCCCCCCGCGCCTGGCCCCTCCAACGCCCCCCCGCCCCCTCCACGCAGCCCCCCACCCCTCAGCAGCTCCTCCAGGCGTTCCAATCTGTGGGGAGAGAGAGAGAGAGAGAGAGAGAGGTAGAGGAAGGAGGGAAGGAAGGATGGAGAGGAATAGTAATGAAGAAGGAGGGAAGGAAGGATGGAGAGGAATAGTAATGAAGAAGGAGGAGGAGGAGGAGGAGGAGGAGGAGGAGGAGGAGGAGGAGGAGGAGGAGGAGGAGGAGGAGGAGGAGGAGGAGGAGGAGGAGGAGGAGGAGGAGGATTAATAATAAGAAAATAAATTATCACAGACACTGCTTTTCTAATTTTTTTTTTTATAATTTTGATATTTTTGTGCATACTTGTGTTTCTTTCTGTCTACCTGTCTGTCTGTCTGTCTGTATGTATGTATGTGTGTGTGTGTGTGTGTGTGTGTGTGTGTGTGTGTGTGTGTGTGTGTGTGTGTGTGTGTCTGTCTGTCTGTCCCTCACCTGTTAGCTATCTGTGAGAGGCGGTGCAGCAATGCTTTCTGCTGGGTGAGTTTGTGTCTCTGTTCCAGGTCACAGGAGGTGGTGGTGATGGCCTCACTCAGCAGGCGCTCCACACTCTGGAACACACGCACACACACACACACACACACACACACACACACACACACACACACACACACACACACACACACACACACACATAAGTATATAAGAACAATACACAGTTAACTTAAAAAAAAAGGAAAAACAAGATCAAAAATTTAGTCTAAAAAAATAAATGAAATGAAATGAAAAAGCGCTTGACTTGAACATGTAATAAAAAAAAATATATAGATACAAGACTTATACACATACACAAGGGATATATTTACACACACACGTACACACACACACACACACACTCACCAGCACCTCCTCCCTCAGCTGTCCTAGGGGTGTCTTCAGAGCCTCAATAAGACGGTCCAGCCCAGTGAGGTTAGTGGAGAGGTTTACAAAGTCTGCGTAGTCCCTGTTAATGAGTTCAATCATAGCGCTGCGGAGGATCTTCAGGTACACTCCAAGGTGGTCCCGCAGCCCCTCCAGCCCCCACCCACCCGAGGCTTGCTGGACACGCACGAAACCATCCACCGAAAAGTCATCCTGTTTAGGGGGTACAGAGTAGGTTATTAACTTACATATCTTTCTTATTAAATACTTAGACTGTTAACTTATATATCTTATTAATTACTTGTATGTATATGGTATCCGGTTGTTAATTTACATGCAGGTACGGCAGCTGTAACTTAACCGAACCTAACCTAACCTAACCTAATCTAACCATAACCTAATGAGTGCCGTATCCCCATAGTGCTCGCTTATAGATACGGCACGTGCCTAACTTTTGGGTAATAAAATATAAAAAGCTTATATAACCGAACCAAACCTAACCTAATCAACCTAACATAACTTGAAAGATGCTTTACCAATAGCGGATGACAACGCGGTACGACTGCCGTATCTCTAAGCACTTCATAATTTATATTTATAATGAATTGGAATATAATTGATCTGGTTCTAATGTGTGTGTGATCTGTACTTTAAGGTGATAGAAGGAATATTAATACAGTTTACGTGTATGGCTATATTTTCCTCCTCCCTTCTCTATTTCATTCAATATCATTCAGTAGTTAATTAATACTTATAATGGTATATAGTTTATCTGACTCCATACTGTGTGTCATCTGTATTTTAATGTGATAGAAGGAATGGTAGATGGTACTGTATATATATTTATTTTTATCTACCAATCTATCAATATTAATACAGTTTCAGTGTGGCTATGTTCTCCTTTCTGTACTTTAAGGTGAATGAAGGAAGGAATATTAATACAGTTCAGGTGTAGCTATGTTCTCCTCCCTCCTATAATACTTCATTTATTTTATTCCTTACCTTC
The DNA here is from genome assembly GCA_029783475.1 of Metacarcinus magister. Lineage (NCBI taxonomy): Eukaryota > Metazoa > Arthropoda > Malacostraca > Decapoda > Cancridae > Metacarcinus > Metacarcinus magister. The sequence goes on from JAPQNM010000026.1 coordinate 8,991,110, forward strand.
ATGAAATCATCCTTATCAAAGCAGAGTGAGGAGGTGCCGTACAGGTGAACGGGTAGTATCTTATCACTCGCCATGTTGACTGTCCTTTAATCCCTTCCTAGTGGTTCAAATGGTATTAATTAAAGTGACTGTTACCCATTCTAAGGTAGTTGTCTTAGTAAGTTTATAGGTATGACACTAGGGAAGGAGGGAGAGCGACTGCGGCTGCCACGTACGGGAAAATTTATGACCCACGACCCTAAGAATATTTATTTCCTAAACAATTAATAAATGCGAGAAATATGTACTAATAAGGGCAAATATATTACATAGAATAATAAAATAAATTACACTGTTCCCTATGTGATAAGTTTTTATTATAATTTCATATTTCTCTATAATTAATTTTCTTTATAATCAATATATAAAAAAAGTGGTAAAAAAGGCAAATTGGATTGAAAAAAAGAAATAACTATCCTATTTTTTCTATAATCAAGGCATTAAATAGTGAAATAATAATAAGTTAAAGGCTCGTAGTCATCCATGTTTACAAAAAGAAGACACAAGAAGAAGAAGGGGAGGAAGTACAAAAACACGTGTGCGAGGGTTAAACATCAGAATAACACTTAAATAACACCATAATAACACATACAAACACCACAATACCACTTAAACAACACCAGCATAACAAATGACATCAATACACCTTTAATAACACAGTTTCCATGCCTGTAAGCACCATGAAGAGAGGGAAGAAGCGTGACAGGGGACCAAAAGTAAGTACACCTCTACCTTGGATACCTGTGAATAATTGTATCACTAATTAACACAGGTGAGGTGAGACTCCACTATAACCAGGTAGCTCTTCCTTCCATGGTGCATTGTAATAGTGTTGGAGTAGCAGCGTGTGTGTCCTGGTGTTGTGTGTGGGTGTGGAGTCCTAGCATGGGATAGATAATATATAGATAACATTAACGTGTTCTCCCGAGGTTAATACTTACATGTCAGATAGTATTAAGGTTGTATAATATCATGCAATATATATATCACCTTCCTGAAACTTGTTAATGCAAAAAAAACGAAGAAAAAGAAGCAAGGTACAAGGTTAACGATGCCAGAGTTATCGAGTGGTTTATTGTAATTTTATTTATATATTTATTTAATTTATTTCATTATATTTGATTTATATTTTTATTTACTTACCTTCCTTCCTCGTATTTTATTTTTTATTTATATTTTCAGCCCCCTAAGAAGCCTCCCCCTGCACTGGCCCCTGCCTTCACCCTTGCCCCTGCCCCTGCCTTCACCCTTGCCCGTGCCCCTGCCCCTGCCGCTGCCCCTGCCCCTATGATGCCCTCTGCAGCCCTCAAGGTGGAGAGTGTGGATCTATCACCGCTGTGGAAGAATTACCAGCCACATTCCACTATATTATTCAATGCTGGGACGAAGTGGTTCTCTCAGGTAAGGCTAGGTTATTATTGTTATTATTATTATTATTATTATTATTGTTATTGTTATTGTTATTTATTTTTTTTATTGTTAAGTGTAGGAGTTATTTTTATTTATTTATTTATTTATTTATTTATTTTTTATTATTATGTGTGTGTGTGTGTGTGTGAATAAATTTTGTAACTTGTTATTATTATTATTATTGTTATTATTATTATTATTATTATTATTATTATTATTATTATTATTCCTGCATCCTCATTCTCATCTAATCCTTTTTCTAGCCCAATGTAGCCCAAATCACCTCTTCTTTTTTTTTCCCTCTCTTAAATCCCCTTCTTTTTTCCCCTCATAAATCCCCTCTTAAATCCCTTCTTAAACTCCCTCTTGAATCCCCTTTTTTTTCCCCTCTTAAATCCCCTCTATTTCCCCTCTTTTTTCCCCTCATAAATCCCCCTCTTTTTCCCCTCTTAAACCCCTCTTTCTTCCCCTCATAAATCCTCTTTTTCCCCTCACTAAGGTTGGTGAGGAGGTCAAGGGGCAGCCTGACCCCACCTCCCCCTCGGCCAAGGTCAACCTCAAGGACTTAGCGGCAAAGATCCTACAGCAAGAGGTGCAGAATTATGATAAAGGTCAGAGAGAGAGAGAGAGAGAGAGAGAGAGAAAGAGAGAGAGAGAGAATGAAATGTATAGAAAATAATTTAACACACACACACACACACACTAAAAAAAATAATTACC
>JAPQNM010000026.1:8998278-9021638 GCA_029783475.1 Metacarcinus magister
ATGAATGAATAAAAAAAAATGAAGAGAAAAAATAAAATAATAAAAATAATCAACTAAAAAAAGCTAACCTAACATTCTCTCTCTCTCTCTCTCTCCTCTCTCTCTCTCTCTCTCTCCACCCCCCAGGCCCACTACCACCCGTCCGTCTCCGTGTTCGCCGCCAAGGTTCTGGACGGACAGCCGGTGGAGTACTCGGGTGATCCTCTCCAAGACTTCACTCTCATCCGCTTCCTGGACCGCTTCGTTTACCGCAACCCCAAGAAGATGAGCGGATCAGGGCGGGACAGTAAGTGGATGGGCGGATAAATGGATGAATGGTTAGGTTAGATAGATAGATGGATAGATTTTTTGGTTAGTTTGAAAGATACTGTTGACGCTTGATTTGACTCTGTTTGCTGGCGGACAATCAAGCCACTAACGGACCTAAGTTCTTTAGTGTAAAAGGAAGTCCAGTAGGTGGCGGGACATAGGTAGAAGTCTGTAAGGATTAACCAGACAACGGACTTTTTACACTAACGGACAGGGTTCCTTCAGCATTAGTCTGTTAAATCAAGGGTCGACAGTAGATAGATAAATAGATGAATGGATGGATGGATGACTGGTTAGATAAATACAGTATAATCTTGCAGTATGAGTGAACCATTGTAAGAGTAATTTGTTTAACCAGCTGCGGCTTGTGAGTATTTTTGTGTTGAAATACGAGTGGAAATCTGCAGTACAAGCAAGATTCTTAATAGCCGTCGCAAGTAACAGTAACAGTAACAGCCTCCCACTCCCCCAACAGTAACAGTAACAGTAACAGCCTCCAACTCTCTCCAACAGCAACAGTAACAGTAACAGCCTCCCCCCCCCCTAACAGTAACAGCCTCCGCTCTCACAGTTCACGTGTTCATCTCCCCTCAGGTGCTGGCGGCAATGTGCTAGGACGCAAGAGTCAGTACGTGCCTCAAGGTGTGCGAGGAATAGCAGTCAACACGGAGGAGTTTAGTGCCTTAGATGCCCACCAGGTGCCCGAAGATGAGGTGTTCTTCCACAGGTGAGCAGGAGGAGGAGGAGGAGGTGGTGGTGGGAGGAGGAGGATCATCATCATCATCTGTTCCATTCCATCATCCATTCCATTCAGTTCCATTCCATTGCATTCCTTTCCATTCCATTCCGTTCCATTATCCATTCCATCATCTGTTCCGTTCCAGATACTTCACCCAGTTCAAGGCGGGTGAGGCTGGGAAGGGCGTGGCGGGTGAGGGGGTGGAGGACGATAACGAGTCTGTGGCGGATGAAGAATTTGATGCCTTCCTGGGCGGCTCGGCTGGAATGGAGGTGGATATGGATGAGGATGAAGAGGAGGAGGAGGAGGAGGAGGAGGAGATAGATTTTGCTGCCGGAGCGAAGTCAAAAAGTCGAAAAAAAGGTGAGATTATTATTATTATTATTATTATTATTATTATTATTATTATTATTATTATTATTATTATTATTATTGTTATTATTATTATTATTATTATTATTATTATTATTATTATTATAGTAGTAGTAATAGTAGTAATTAATAGTCCTAATTATCACCTTCCTCTCTCTTCCCAACAGGTGGTAAAAATAAGGATAATGAAAATGATGATGATGATGATGATGATGATGATGTGGATAATGATGACTTTGAGGAAGGATTTGGAAGTGGTGATGATGATGATGATGATAACATGAACTTTGGAGGAGCTGATGATGATGATGATCATGACGATGATGATGGTGATGGTGATGATGACCTTGGGTTTGACGAAGAAGCTGTTGCATTCTCAGGTAAGAGAGAGAGAGAGAGAGAGAGATATGAAAAAAGTTTATGTCAAATTATAAATTATATTACAGTGGAACGGCGCACAAGCCATAGTGTGTAGTGTGTACGGGCCTAGAGAGGGAGAGGGGGAGAGGGAAGCGCAGAGAGAGAGAAAGGGAGGTTGGTGGGAGGGAGGCATGCAAGGCAAAGAGGAGAGCAAGCCCAGCCAATCACGAGGCAGAGTCATGCTACGTCACTGGAGAGGGCGGGGCGGAAGAAAATTGAGCCCAAATTTCGGAAATATGTTGTACTGACGCTCGCACGAGTCGTATTCCAAAACAATGGTCCAAGGATTATTATTAACAGATCGTATACCGAGGCGGACGTATACCGAGGTTCCAGTGTATATTATTTTCTTTTCTTTCTTTCTTTCTTCCTTCAGATGATGATTTTGATGAAGCTCCACCCAAGAAGAAAATGAAAGGCAACACAACAACAGCTGTGAGTAGTATTTCCACGTCGTCTCAACTTCCGTTTTCTTTCCTCTGAAGAAAACGAGCTTAAAGAAGAAATAATGATAATAATAATAATAATGAACGTACAATATTTCGTCTTCGTTCTATAATCAAGCGTCAAAATTGTCTTAAAAAATGATAATAATAATAATGAATATACTGTATTTTATTTTCATTCTATATATTTATCTAACCACTATATTCTACTCTCTCTCTCTCTCTCTCTCTCTCTCTCTCTCTCTCTCTCTCTCTCTCTCTCTCTCTCTCTCTCTCTCTCTCTCTCTCTCTCCCTCCCTCTCTCTCTCTCCCTCTCTCTCTCTCCCTCTCTCTCTCTCCCTCTCTCTCTCTCCCTCTCTCTCTCTCCCTCTCCCTCTCCATTACTACTACTACTACTACTACAGGGAGATAAAGGCAAGAAGAAGAAGAGTCAGAGGAGGAGCGGAGGAGACGAGGAGGATGAGGATGAGGACGGCTTGGGGTCAATGTTTGCCAGTGCCGAGAGCTTTGCACACCTACTGGAGGAGAACGAAGGTGCCGGAGACCCTGGCACCGGCACCTCACAGGCACTCGCTAATAAGGACCGGGCACGTGAGTAATACCCCTCCATGTTGTTGTTGTTGATTGCTTTATATATATATTTTTTTTTTTTTTTGTGTATCGTGTTTATTTATTTATTTTATTGTTTGTTATATATTGTTCGTCTTTTTTTTTTTTTTCTCCTTTCTCTTCGATTTTGTTTTGTTTTTACTGTTTATTGTATATTCTTTCATATTTATTCCTTTCTTTCTTCTTCCATATTGTTTACTTTTCCTGTTTACTTCACTCATATATTTTTTTTTATTGATTTATTTATTTCTCCCCTTCCTTCCACTTCAATTCCTCCTTCCACTCCTTCACTAAATAATATTCTCTCTCTTCCTTCTTTCCTTCCTCCTCCTCCTTCATCTCCCTTATTCATCATTATTATTGCTTCTCCAGACGCCAAACAGCTGATATGGGAGGTGGATAGAGACAAGAAGATGAAGGAGAATTGGAGGAACAAGAGAACAGGACCAAGAGGAGGAGGGAAGGGGAGGGGAATGGGAAGAGGAAGAGGAAGAGGAGGAGGAGGAGGAGGGATGGGAAGAGGAGGAGGAGGAGGAGGGATGGGAAGAGGAGGAGGAGGAGGAGGGATGGGAAGAGGAGGGATGGGGATGAAGAAGACAACGACAGGCTTCAGAGGTTCAAGAGGAGGAGGTGGTGGTGGTGGTGGAAGAGGAAGAGGAGGTGGTGGTGGTGGCGGAGGAAGAGGAAGAGGAGGTGGTGGTGGTGGCGGAGGAAGAGGAAGAGGAGGTGGTGGTGGTGGTGGTGGTGGAGGAAGAGGAAGAGGAGGAGGAGGATTCAATAAGTCAAAAAGAGGAAGGAAATAATGTTATTTTTAGGGTTAGTAAAGTTGATGAATTTTTATTGTTTTTCTTTATTCTTGATTTTTTTTTTTAATGGTTAAGAAAATATTGTGATTATGTAGATATTTTTTTGTTTATTGAAATTTGATCTTAAAGTAAATGAAAAGAAATTTAGAAAAAAAAATATTGAAACACGAATGTAAAGAAGAAAAAACAGTTTGAAATCTATACATCTTTATTTACATATGAAGTTGAAAATATTATTCAAATTCCTGTTATTTATTTATATGTATATATAAAATTCCTTAAAATTACTATACACATATACTTACACAGGCCACAAATACCTTGAATAAACATAATATTTACTTAAAATTTGTAGAAAAAGTCAAATTTTAAACATAAATATCTTGAAATTGTGAAAAAAAGTCAAATTTTAAACTGTATTCTAACTCGGTTCACTTTCGAGAGATTTTATGTAAATTGGTCGAGCACGTTTCTGGAGAAGTAGATTCCTCTTCCCCCAAGGCTGGGTGATGGTGAGGGGCGGCATGTTGACGGGGCGGGGGAAGGGCGTCCTGTAGTGAAGGGCTGCACACGGGGGAGGCACGGCAGGGCAGGCAGGGGAGAGAAAGAATATTATTAGAATTTGATCTAATGGTACGTGATCCTTACTTTATTTATTATTTTCTTTTTTTTGCATTAATAAACTCACTCACGGTAAATAATGAACAGCTTAATGACACAGAAAAATAGGCTGAATTAACACATCAAAAACATCTTAAATCAACACATACAAACACACTAAATTAACACATTAAAACACATCAAAACACACTAATTCAACACAAACCCAAACCATACACTCACCAATCTCCATCCTTGACTCCCCCTCTGCTAAGTGCTCCACAATGGCAGGAAGATCCGTGAGGTGTTGGTTGGCCCGGAAGAGTGTGCGCGCCTCTGTAAGTATGTACCGCCTCTCCTCTGTGGTGTGTGCCGGGTCTACAGCCTCCCAACGGTGACCAAGACGCACAATACGACGGTAGACACTCAGCACTTGTCTCCTTAACGCCTCAGCCATTTAAGTTCTGTTGGAAAGAAGGAAAATATATCAATCCAAGTCTCCTGAACCAGATGAAATAGACGTAAGATTGCTAAAAGGGAGACAAGACCTGGTTGGACAATTAAATATACTTTATGAAGGGTCTTTGTGCGGTGGTTAGCAAGTCTGACTACCAATCCGCTGCCCTGAGTTTGATCCCGGATGAGGACAAACGGATTGGTGGATAAATGGGTACCTAGGGAAGCCTGGGGAAGGTAAACTGTGGGAAGTCGGATGTCACCACGGCCTTGTGTCCCGGCGTAACGGATTAATTACCACCACAGACTCAAAGGACAATGTGATGGAGGATGAACACATGCACGCACACACACACAGCTATAGCGTGTGATCCAACTTTATCTTTGTAAGGGAAAAATACCTTATGTCACTAAGATATACAAGAGAGGAGAGTAAAAGGAGCCTGGTAACTACTACTACAGACCAATTAGCCTTAACAAGCCTGAAATAACCTCTTCTAGAAACTCATCTGTAAAGCTTAACAGTGTAGTTTGTAAAGGTTATGAAGTCACTGATAAAAGATGAAACTACACACCATATTAAGTTGTTATTATTATTATTACTGACACTACACTACTTGTTTGGTAAGAAGCAGGTTAGCTTTACACAAGGTAGATCAAGAGTAGTACAGTTAATTAAAGCAATACACAGATGGACTGAGGCAGCAATGAGAAATGATATATAAAAAAAAAAGCCTACTTGTGATTGCCAGTTCCATAAAGAAGAAAGAGTAATGAAAAAGTGAGGCTAAATAAGGTTAACCTACTAATTTTGAGGCACGGACTATTTTCCTTTAACAAGTTTCGGGAAGTTGATATATATTGCATGATATTCTGCAACCTTAATTATATCTGTCATGTAAGTATTAACCTCGGGAGAAGACGCTAATCTATATAAATGACTTAGAGACAGGAATAAACAGTGATATCGGTAAATTTGCTGATGACACAAAGATAGGAAGACCGGTAAAGAATTTAGATGATGCTAGGATGCTGCAGGATGACTTAAATAGGCTGTACGAGTGGTCAGAGAAATGGCAGATGCAGTTTAATGTTAACAAGTGTAGCATTATGAGTAGGTAAAGGTAATAGGTCTGTAGACTACACATTAAATGACAATACCTTAGGAAAGTCATATAGTGTGAGGGACTTAGGAGTTCAAATAAGCAGTGACTTGCGCCCCAGGGAACAGTGTATTATAGCTAGAAATAGAGCCAACAAGATAATGGGATTTATTAGTAGGTGTGTGACAAATAGGAGTTCTGAGGTCATTCTGAGGTTGTATTTAGCGCTAGTAAGACCCCACTTAGATTATGCAGCTCAGTTTTGGTCCCCTTATTATAGGAAGGATATAGGCTCCTTGGAGGCAGTCCAGAGAAGAATGACCAAGATGATTCAGGGGCTGAGAAATTTACCCTACAAAGATAGGTTAAAACGTCTTAATCTCCACTCCCTAGAGAGAAGGAGGGCAAGAGGGGATAGGATTGAGGTTTTCAAATGGGTAAAAGGAATTAATAAGGGAAACATTGATCAGGTTTTAGAAATTAGTAGTCAGGATAGGACACGTGGAAATGGGTACAAGCTAGAAAAACTTAGATTCAGGACAGACATAGGTAGATATTGGTTCACTAACAGAGTGGTGAACGATTGGAATAGGCTGGGTAGACACGTAGTAAGTGGTGAGTCAATAGGTATGTTTAAAAGACGATTGGATCAGAGTATGGATAGGGATGACAGGTGGGATGGCTAAATATTGTATTATTCCAAGGGTGGGGGGCAAGGAGCTGCCTCGTGTAGGTCATTAACTGGCCTCTTGCAGTCTCCTCATTTCTTATGTTCTTATGTTATCTATATATTATCCCCAATTAGTGTTGCAGGTGTGTTAATACTCGTCTTTTTTTTAATAAGTTCAAGTGGTAGGCAGGTGGACATACAGTGTCAGGTCAAGAGTTCCACAGTTTAACACACTGAACACTTCTAGATAGAGTGTCAACAAGGTTCTGTAACAGTGAATCCAACGTCTGTGCACCAATATGTGTTAATTGAGGCTGTCATTATCGTTCTATATGGAAAATTATGTTGAGTTTCAGCACGTCCATTGAAATATATCACTTCCCTACAGACTATATATTCATTAGTCTATATTTCAGTCTTTATTAGATGTCACAATTGTAATTTAATGGTTCGAAATAAGAAAATAGTATTGAAATAAAAAAGAGAATGGCATCACTAGACACACTTTCACGACTAACTCAACTAATCTATATAAAGAACATTTGTTAAGTTATGACCACTAAGTGAATATGGTATTATACAATGTTTTTTTTTTATCATTATTTATGTATTAATTATTAGTTACCTGAGCCGCTGTGTTGAGTGTGATGACTAACTAATGACGGGATTAATGGTTCTAGAGGAAAGTAATAATGTTTAGTTTGTCTCTCTCTCTCACTGCTTCTTCTTCTTCTTGTGACCTGTTTATCTTCTTGCCTCGCCCATAATGTTGAGATATATTTATTATTATTTATTTTGAATGCAGTCTTAAAATCAATATAGAATAATAAAAAATAATAACTTTTTTTATCATGAATTTAACTCTATAGCATGCTAGTCATAAATAAAGAGAAAATTATATGATATGAAACTTACATAAAATACATATAATTATCTTCACGAATATAATCTCAAATCCAATACAAAGTCATACAATTTTTTGATTACAAATGTTATAATAAAAAGCTCTTCAGAATACTCAGAGTAATGTGAAAATAGAATAAAATTACCCATAACTCTCACTATTTTGGCGGGAAACTGTAAGGTAAACATAGTGACAGCCGACAGGTGTCTTGAATTACACCTTTTAATTACCTTTCTGCTGGTTAATTAAGGGACTGAGGTGAGTAATTAGCATCTTAAATAATCTATGAACCCCTTAAAGGTATATCTTGAAGTAATTAATGGATAAATAAGGTAAATTAAGGTGGATTTGATACCGTTTAGTTACGTATTTTTTATTATATAAGGTTAATTTTTTTTTATCAGGTGATGATGGTAATTAAGTAGTAATGGTTTATTAAGGGATTGATTAGGCCTTATTGATGATGGTTATTATGTGACGTGTCTATGTATGTATGTCTGTGTCTGTCTGTCTGTCTGTTTTGGGTAATTATATATACTGTAATTATTAGTCTTATTAATCAATGTGTGATTTGCTAATTGTTATGTATTAATTATTAACTGCCGTGTACTGTCAGGTAAGGTTAGGTTAGGGTGGGGTGGGGTTGAGAGGAGAGGAGACTGTATGTGGCAGTTAGGAGACTGTATGTGGCAGTTAGGAGACATACAGTCTCCTAACTGCCCCAATTAAAAAAAAAAGAATATTATTACCTATGTTATTTCTTTTATTTATTTATTTCAGCGTGAAGATGGCGTCGTTGAGGTTGATGGAGTTGTTCAGAGTGTCTAGAGCAGCGGTGATTGCAATGGTACACGTGCGGGCCCTGCCAGGTGAGAGAGAGAGAGAGTTTTTCTGTATTTGTTTCTTTATTGTAGGATGTATAATGACATGTATTTCTGTACAAACAAGGCCAAAAATATGACTCAAATCACCATAAGGTTAATGATTCCAATTTTACGGCGTGCAATGTTGACCAATTACACACAAAATTGGAGGGAGGAGTGTAGATGCAATGTGATAATGTAGTGTTTAACAATGTACAGTTGTAATATGTTGATAAGTTTAAATATCTTGGCCACGAAATAGTAAACAATCTGAAGGACGGTGATGATATTAATAAACAACTTAGAACATTAAATACCATAGGAAAAGTTATTGTACAGAACTTTGCATCGTGTACAGAACGAGTAAAAATGACCTTTTTCCAAAGTTATTGTTACGCGATATACTGTTGTACACTTTGGGGATGGTATGAAGGTGGTTCTGTACGTCAACTATAAGTGTGCCATAATAATCTAACCTAACCTAACCTAACCAAACCTAACCAAACCAAACCAAACCAACCCTAACCTAACCTAACCTAACGTTCATTTCATTTATTCAATTTATTTATTTCTTTATTTATTATACTTCATTAGGTTTTTAGTTAGTTTTTTTTTTTTTTTTTAATTATCTTCTATTTCTCTTACTGTAAATGTATATGACTTATGGCTATAGTAAAGGTTATTATTATTATTATTATTATTATTATTATTATTATTGTTATTATTTACTCCCCCCCCGCCCCCCCAGGCACCCCGCGGAGTGAACACAGTGTGAGGGAGTTGGTGTGGAAGGCGTGTCAAGAGGCGGAGACTTATGTGGAGGCGGGAGTGGTGGGTCCTCTTGTTTCCTCTTGATTTAAAATGTTCTTCCTCCTCTTGTCTCCTCTTGTTTCCTTCCTCTTGATTTGAAATGTTGTTCTTCCTTTTTAAATGTTCTTCCTCTTGTGTCCTCTTGTTTCCTCTTTTTTCATTCATTCATTTAATTAATTTATTCAATATATTTATTTCCTTATTTATTAAACTTTTCATTTATTTAATTATCTATATTTATCAATCTTTATCAATTAATTTATCATCATCTTTCTTTATCAATCTAATATACACTCCTCCTCCTCCTCCTCCTCCTCCTCCTCCTCCTCCTCCTCCCCCCCCCAGGATGGCATACTGGTGGAGAACATGTTTGACCTCCCCTACGTGCAAGGTCACCAGCTGGGTCATGAGGTCACGGCCTGCATGACCCGAGTTTGTCATGAGGTCAGGTGTGTGACCCCTTCGCATATACCTTGTGGAGTGCAGGTGAGGAGGAGGAGGAGGAGGAGGAGGAGGAGGAGGAGGAGGAGGAGGAGGAGGGGGAGGAGGAGGAGGAGGAGGAGGAGGAACTAAGCAGAATGAAAGTTTATAGGCCTACTGTTAACTTATAATTTTTTTTAATGAAGTTCAAACAGAATAAAATGCATATCAACTACATCTACATTGGAACGGAAATCATTTATTTATTTATTTATTTATTTGGGTCAATTTACATATACAGTCGACACTCAATTTAATGGACACCAATTTAATGTACTTCACATTTAACGGACTCTTGCTTGGTGGTGGGCGTGTGGGTAAGGCGGGCGTGTGGGTAAGGCGGGCATGTAGGTAAGGCGGGCATGTAGGTAAGGCGGGCATGTAGGTAAGGCGGGCATGTAGGTAAGGCGGGCATGTGTAAGGATAAACCAAGCAACAGACTTTCCACACTTAACAGCCAGGGTTCCCTCAGCATTAGTCGGTTAAGTCCAGAGTCAACTGTACAAATGATAACTTACACTTGAAACAACAATACACTTACACTTTTAACTGCAGCCGGCATCAACTATTTACACTTCCAGACGTGACACTGTTGACCCGAGACATGACACTGTTGACCCGAGACGTGACACCGTTGACCCGAGACGTGACACCGTTGACCCGAGACGTGACACTGTTGACCCGAGACGTGACACCGTTGACCCGAGACGTGACACTGTTGACCCGAGACATGACACTGTTGACCCGACGACCTGTTCTTACATGATGATATATTGTTTCTCTATCATTAACTATTGGCACCAGTAGGGATATAGAAGCACAGATGGACTTGCCCTTTGCCTGTTATTTAGTGTAGGTTTTAGAATGTTTATATATAGTGACAGAAATAACACTAATTACCTATATACAGTGTCATTATGTATTCAAATTATATACAAGCTGGTGTGATAACTCTTAAACATATATACAAATGTTAGTCAGCTGTGTCAAATCTAACTAAACACATGGCCGCTATTCACTCAAAAAAAAAAAATCTCTATACATATCTAGCTTGGGTACAAAACATGCCCATCATTTTAATATATACCCATGCCCCTTGGTAAATGTTGAAAAGCTTCCCTTTCTTTCCCATCTTTCCCTCTCCCCTTCTCCCCCATCTTCCCCTCCCCTTCTTTCCCCTCCAGGTGTTAGCAGGGGGTAATGAGGCCGCCCTTGCCGTTGCCCTTGCGTCCGGCCTGCAGTTTGTGAGGGGGGAGGGGTATGTGTTCGGCCATGTTGGGGATGAGGGGGTGGCCCAGGCATGTGCCGGCCCACTACTCAGGTACAGGAAGGCCATAGGTGCTGAGGAGGTGATGGTGGTGGTGGATGTGAAGAAGAAACATTGGTGAGTGTGTGTGTGTGTGTGTGGGTGTGTGTGTGTGTGTGTTTGTGTGTGTGGGTTTGTGTGTGTGTTTGTTTGGGTGGGTTTGTGTGTGTGTGTGTTTCTAGGTTTTTGTGTGTATTTACCTGTGTGTGTGTGTGTTTATGTGTGTATGGTGTTTGTTTACCTGTGTGTGTTTGGGTGTGTGTGTGTGTGTGTGTGTGTTTTGATTATTGATATTTATTTATTTGTCATTTTTGTATTTTTTTATATAATTTTTTCTCTTCTTCCTTCATTACCTCTCCTTCTTATATCAAACCTTCCTTAGTCAGTCACCCTTTTCTCACCCTAAACCATCCTTTTTTTCACCCTTAAATAACCCTTTCCTCACCCTAAACCAGCTTAATCACCTTTTTTCACCCTAAACCCAGCATTAATCACACTTTCCTTACCCTAAACCACCCTTAACTACCCTGTCCTCACCCTAACTATCCTTTACTACCCTTTCCTCACCCTTAACTACCCCTTACTACCCTTAACTAGCCTAAATCACCCTAAACTACCCTTTCCTCACCCTAAATCACCCTTTCCTCACCCTAATCACCCTAAATCACCCTTATCTTACCCTAACCTAGCCTTAATCACCCATTTGCCTCACCCTAAATTACCCTTCCCTCACCCTAAATAACCCTTACCCTCACTCTAAAACACCCTTAATCACCCTTGTCTCACCCTTTCCTCACCCTTTCCTCACCCTGCAGTGCCCACGCCATTACCTCTGACGTCAGCATCGGGGAGACGGCCAGGGCAGCCGAGTTCTTCCTGGCTGACGGGGTGGTGGTGACGGGGGCAGCCACGGGGGAACAGGCGGATCAACGGGAACTCAAGGGTGAGGAAGGGGAGGGGGAAGGGGGCTGAAGGGTGAGTTAAAGGGGGAAGGGTAAGGTAGAGGGGAGGGGAGGAAGGAGGGAAGGTAAGGCAAGATGGGGTGTGAGAAAGGGAAGGGGAGGAAGGGGACTGAAGGGTGAGGAAGGGGGAAGGATGGGTGGGGAAGGGAACGAAGGGATGGTAAGGTGAGGAAGGATGGAAGAGGGGAAGGGTGAGGTAGGGGAGAGGGAGGAGGAGGAAAAGGGGGAAGGGGGAGGAAGGAAGGAAGAAGGTAAGAAGAGGGAATTAGAAGGAAGGGAAGATAAGAAGGGAATTAAAAGGAAGGGAATAGAAGAGAGTGGAGGAAGGGGAAGAAGGAAGGAAATAAGAAGGAAGGGAAGGAAAGTGTATGTAAATAATAATAATAATAATAATAATAATAATAATGATAATAATAATGACCTGGTTTGCCCTCAGAGGTGCTGGCTAGTGTTGACCTCCCCGTCCTAGTGGGGTCAGGGGTCACCAAGGATAACGTACACAAGTTCAAAAACGCACATGGACTCATTGTTGGGTCATACTTCAAGGAGGGAGGAAGGTATGTACGTTTGTGTGTGTGTGTGTGTGTGTGTGTGTGTTTTTTTTATTTATTGATTTATATTATATTTTCATTCCTACTTTTATTTTTGTGAGGAACTGCACCTGCCTCGTCTTCCCCTAATTAGTGGTTGAACTACCACTCTGGTCTGCTGGCGCTTGTTCACCGGCTTCCCCGCCACTACCCCACCCCCTTGTCCAGGGGTAGGGGGGGGGTAGTCTAACCGAGCCAAGCTCCACGCCACCGGCTTGGAGAAGGACAGAACGCCTCAGCTCTCACACCTGACAACACCTCACCACCTGCTGCTGGTTCTCAACATTCCGAAGGCATTTCTGGAGACTTGGGCTCCCTTCCAGTGTGCCCTTCAACTGTACCTACACCATTCGACCCTCCCTGCTGTCTGAGGAGCAATCTACGTTGCCGAGTGTTGCTGTCACGCATCTCACCCTCCAGACAGCTGTACAGGGAGTTATTTGGGTGTCATACCCCTGCTCTGGTAATTGTTTACGAGCAGTTCGTCGTTGGTGATTTATTTTGGCTTCTAGCCTACTGTTTGCTATTTGTGTGTGTGTAAATATATTCGGGGTATCATACTCCATGATTTTTCTTCCCCACAACTCTATAAAAAGATAATATTAATTGGTAGTCACCTCGGCCCTGACATATTGGCGACCTCGCCAGGATAAGAACTACCAATTATTTATTATCATTTTACAGATTGTGGGTTGTTATCTGTAAGTCGCTGCTGCGCGCTGTTGCTGCCTGAGGCCCGGGAGTAATGTTATGAGTGTTTTGATTGCCGTCAAACTCTTGCTTTTGCCAGATTTTGCACGTGAGGTGTTGTCTAAATTTTTGTTTGTTTGTATTGTGTTCTCTGTTTGGTCTTCTCCATGTCTTCATTTCAAGAACTGAAGGAGCAGGGTGAAGCCCTCGGTCTGCAGGGCAAGGAAATTGGCCAGTGGATCCTTGAACAACAGAAACACGAAAGGGAAGAAAGACAAGCTGAGAGAGAAGAAAGACAAAGACAAGCTGAGAAGGAAAGAGAAAGAGAAGAAAGACAAGCTGAGAAGGAAAGAGAAGAAAGACAAGCACAAGCTGAGAGGGAGAAAGAGATCAAGCTGGCAGAAATTGCAGCTAAAGGTAAGCCCTCAGTCCTACCATCACATGATCCTGTTTCCAGACCTAGTCTACCACCATACAAGGATGAAGAGGACATTGCCACCTATTTAACTAGGTTTGAGCGTGTGGCCGAGATGCTGGTTTTACCCAGAGATACCTTTGCCGTTCGTCTGGGTTGCCTCCTTACTGGTAAAGCTGCCGAACTCTACACGTCCCTTCCGTCATCCACCACTGAGGATTACGAGTTACTGAAGCAAGCCTTGTTAACAGGCTTCAGTAAAACTCCAGATGGCTACCGGGTGGATTTCAGGTCAAACAAGATTAGAGTAGGACAGAACTACCATCAGTTTGTTACCCAGTTATCGAGGATGTTTGATTCTTGGGTTGAGTCTTCCTCTGTGGCCAATGTTTATGCTGATTTAAGGGAGTTTATCATCTTTGACCAATTTTGTCCTCCTTATCAGCAGAAATACGCCTATTCATCAAGGAAAGAAGGCCTACCAAGCTGAAGGAAGCAATACAACTAGCGGATGACTGGGCATCCGCCCACAACGCCTATCGTAAGGACTCTTCCAACAACAACGCTAAGAAAATCTCCCCTCGACTTGCTACTCCACTCCAGCCTCTACCTTCTCCTGGGAGTCAGACTCCCTCAACCGTGACTTGTCACAATTGTGGGGAAGCAGGACATATACGACCACGCTGTCCCAGGAATCCTCGAGCATTCAAGGATGGAACTACTACCACGCCCCCCTATAAGGTTGGATTTTGTTTAGAGGACCATAAAGTGCCTAACTTCTCAGTTACGGGGACTATTAATGGGTCATGGTCTTCCTCTATAATTAGGGATACTGGATGCTCTGGAGTTGTAATTTCTGAGGAAGCCTTGCCAGACATTGACCCATCACTCTGCCCCAAAGTACAAGTTGCTGACTATTTGGGACGCATCGACGAATTTCCTGTCGTTAAGTGTTACTTACGGTGCCCATTTTACACTGGTTGGACAGATGCTGTAAGGGCCCCAATTAAATTTGCTAGTGCTCTAGTTGGGAATATTCCCGGAGTACAAGATCCTGATAGTCCTGATTCTCTACTCAGTAATGACAACCATCTTCTCCATAGTGACCATGACCAAGCCACCACTGACTTTTCTTCCCTACAAGATCCTCTGTTGCCTCCTGATGACTCGTTTTCGCCCGGAACTTCCCTCTCCTCTCAAGACAAGGACAACCTCCCTTCTGGATGTCAGCATCTACCACCAGTTGAGTCCTCAACTACTCAAGTGTGTGCTGTGGAGACCAGAGCCGGTCCATCTAAACGGGTCCACCCTTTTGTTCTGCCTAAGCTCCATCCTTTGACTGTAACCCCTGATGAGTTTCGTCAACTTCAGGAATCCTGTCCTTCCTTGACGTGTTTACAGTCAAAGGCTACCACTCAAGAAGTTGAGAAGGCACGGGATGGTGCCACATACCAGTTCATACATGAGGAAGGCCTCCTGTACCGAAAATGTCTCTCCTCGGATCACCTTCAAAAGGTAAATGGTTTATCCTTGGTTGTTCCCAGCGATTGCCGTCCTGTCATCCTACGTGTTGCTCACGAAGGTCCTTTGGCTGGACATTTCTCCCACCGGAAGACCCAGATGAAGGTCTTGCAAGACTTTTATTGGCCAGGGATGTGTGCAGACATCCGGGATTACTGCCGTTCCTGCGACAAGTGTCAACGTATGTCGGCTAAGGGAAGGGTACGTCCAGTACCTCTTCAACCGTTACCTGTCGTAACTGAACCCTTCTCCAGAGTTGCCATTGACTTGGTAGGTCCCTTGTCTCCACCATCTTCTGAAGGACACCATTACATTGTCACTCTAATTGATTTCTCCACTGGGTTTCCAGAAGCCATGCCTCTTAAAGATATTGACACCATATCTGTATCTGAAGCTCTGCTAACCATCTTCGCCAGAGTGGGAATCCCCAGGGAAATACTTTCCGACCGTGGGACTCAATTTACTTCCCAGCTTATGGCAGAGCTACACAAACTACTGGGAGTAAAACCCATCTTCACCACGCCTTTCCACCCCAGCGGAAACGGGCGAGTTGAGCGGCTGCACGGTACCCTGAAGTCTGCCCTTCGGAAGCTGTGCTCTGATAAGCCCAAGGAGTGGCATCGATATTTGATCCCTACTTTGTTTGCCCTCAGAGAGATCCCTAACGACCGGACTGGATTCTCTCCATTTGAACTCCTCTATGGCAGGTCAGTGCGGGGTCCCCTCTCGGTGCTCTGTGACCTTTGGGAAAACCGTAGGATCCCAGAAGATGAGAGATCAACCTTCCGTTACGTCATCGAGCTACGGGAGAAACTGACCGAATGCGCCCAGCTTGCTGCCAAACACACGGATGTGAGTATCGCCCGGTATAAGTCTTACTTTGACGTAAGATCTCAAGACCGTCAATTCCAGCCAGGCGATGAGGTATTATTACTACTGCCTAGTGACTCCAGCAAGTTGTTGGTTGCTTGGAGTGGCCCTCACAAAGTTTTGGAAAAACGGGGTAAGGTGGACTACTTGATCGAGATGCCAAGAGGACCTAAACTTTACCACGCCAATATCCTCAAGAAGTACCACCGGCGGGCCCAAGTTAACCAGCTACAAGTCCTCGACGAGATTTCACCTTTAAGCGAGCCCGAGGAAAAGAGTAAGTCATCCTATTTTAATGAGGGTATTGATGATTTACCTGAGCTTTCTTTAACACCTGATGGTCCAACTAATGCTGAAGAACCTGTCATTAATCATGCTCTCACTTGGAACCAGTCTGCTCAGGTTGAAGACCTGTTTCTCACATACCAGTCTACTTTTTCGGATCAACCTGGCTGCACCAAGACTGTCGAGCACGACATCACCCTCACTACAACGGAGAGAATACAAGCGAAGATCTACCCGGTGCCAATCCATCTCCAGCACTACTACCAGGAAGAGGTTGAGCAACTATTGAGTCAAGGAATCATCCAACCTTCAACCTCTCCACACTGCTCTCCGGTTATCATGGTCAGGAAGTCCGACGGTACGTATCGGATGGCCATTGATTACAGGTTACTCAACTCAGTTACTATTTTCCATGCTGAACCATCCTGCAGTATTGAGACAGAGCTGCATAAGTTCGTTGGTGCTGAGTTCTTCTCAGAGCTAGATTTGAGTAAGGCATATTACCAGGTTCCACTTTCTGCCAAAGCTCGACGCTTCACTGCGTTTCCAACTCACAAGGGCCTGATGGAATTTACTCGGATGCCTTTTGGTCTTGTTACGGCCTGTGCCACTTATATTCGCTTAATGAGGATTGTGCTTGCTGGCTTGGCCAATGTTTCTTTTTATTTTGATAATATTTTTGTGTATTCATCTGATTGGCCCACTCACATCTCTGCCCTCAAGTCTGTTTTAGATAGACTACAACAAAACGGTCTGACTGTCAAACTTAAAAAGTGCCGGTTTGGAGCAGAGTCCATCAACTATCTGGGATTTGTTTTGTCCCGCGACCATCTTCAACCACAAGTTGGCAAGTTGACTGCCATCACCTCCATGACTCCTCCTACCACCAAGAAGTTACTCCGGAGTTTCCTAGGTTTGATATCATTTTATAAAGCTTTCATTCCTCAGGCCTCTGAGCTTACCGCCGCCTCCCTCTCTGACTTGTTGAAGAAGCCGGTACGGGATCCCCTCCAGTGGACTGAAGATCTGCTTGAACGGTTCAAGCTGCTGAAGCAAGCCTTGACTTCGGGACCTATTCTGCGTCTTCCGGACCCCAGCCAGACCTTCGTCCTACGTACCGATGCTTCAAACTATGGATTAGGTGCTGTACTCCTACAGTACCATGATGATCGTCCACATCCCATCTCTTACGCCAGCCGGAAACTACTTGATCGGGAACGACGATACTCTACCATCGAGAGGGAATGCCTGGCCATCGTATTCGGCATTCATAGGTTTGACTTCTATCTTCGAGGTAAGGAATTTATCCTTGAAGTAGACCACAAGCCTCTAATATACCTTCAGAAATTCAAAGGTAAAAATGATAGAGTACTACGATGGGCTTTAGGTCTTCAACCCTATAAATTTAGGGTTGTTCATGTTGCCGGGACAGACAACATTGGAGCCGACCTTCTCAGCCGGCAATAGCTTTTCTTTATTTTGTTTTCCTGCACTCCAGTCTTTTACAAGTTTTGTTTCCTGCACTCAAGTATATTATAAGTTTGTTTATGTCTCCTGGTCAGCTGCAGTTCTTCGACATCAGCTGTGCAGCAGATGTTTTAGTGGGGGCATGTGTGAGGAACTGCACCTGCCTCGTCTTCCCCTAATTAGTGGTTGAACTACCACTCTGGTCTGCCGGCGCTTGTTCACCGGCTTCCCCGCCACTACCCCACCCCCTTGTCCAGGGGTAGGGGGGGTAGTCTAACCGAGCCAAGCTCCACGCCACCGGCTTGGAGAAGGACAGAACGCCTCAGCTCTCACACCTGACAACACCTCACCACCTGCTGCTGGTTCTCAACATTCCGAAGGCATTTCTGGAGACTTGGGCTCCCTTCCAGTGTGCCCTTCAACTGTACCTACACCATTCGACCCTCCCTGCTGTCTGAGGAGCAATCTACGTTGCCGAGTGTTGCTGTCACGCATCTCACCCTCCAGACAGCTGTACAGGGAGTTATTTGGGTGTCATACCCCTGCTCTGGTAATTGTTTACGAGCAGTTCGTCGTTGGTGATTTATTTTGGCTTCTAGCCTATTGTTTGCTATTTGTGTGTGTGTAAATATATTCGGGGTATCATACTCCATGATTTTTCTTCCCCACAACTCTATAAAAAGATAATATTAATTGGTAGTCACCTCGGCCCTGACAATTTTTATATTTATTAGTTTATTTATTTAATTTTTTCTGTTACATATATTTTATTGTCAGTATAATATCTATCTATCTATCTATATATATATATATATATATATATATATATATATATATATATATATATATATATAAATAATAATAATAATAAAAAAATGATAATAAATAGTAATAAATAAATAAATAAATGAAAAACAATTAAATAAAAGAAAAATATCACCAAACCAAAATAATAATTAAATAAATAAAATAAAATGAAAAATAAGTAAATAAAATGAAAAATAAATGAAAAAATCTTATTAATAAAAAACAAAAACAAAACCTAACTACTTAATGAGGTAATAACTAGCACTAATCATCCCACCTTTACCTTTACAGATGGGCAGGTGAGGTGAAGGCAGAGAGAGTGAGAGGGTTAACGGAGGCTGTCAAGGTGATGCGGGAGGCTGATTAAGGACAGGTAAAAGGGGGGGTAGGGGGCAGGTAAAGGAAGGGAAGGGGAGGGGCAGGTAAATGGGGGGGATGGAGGGGCAGGTAAAGGGGGGGAGAGAAAGGTAGAATGATAATTGATGAATAGAGGGAGAAGGAGATAGATAAATAGATGGATGGAAAGGTAATGAAAAAGTTAACTGCTTATTAGTGAAAATGAGTTAAATAATTATAAATGTAATGGTAGTAGAGTAGTTAACTAACATGTTAATTTAGCAGTAATTACTAACATTTATATAATTTGTAGTTGGGTATATTAACATTATGTGATATATATTTTAATTATAATGTATGTGGTTGTGTAAATTATTTGTGTATATAAATGATGTATATTAGTGTTTTGTATATGTATTGTCCTGTTTGTGTTAATAGTTAAGTAATTAGATGGTGTATACAGCCTATTCATTTAGTGTAGGCCTATTAGATTTTGTTTTCCTTTTGTAATTTATGTATTATACTTTTATATATTCTGTTTCTCCTATATTTTTTTTTATTTATGTATTTATTTTGATTTATTGTTATTGTCTATATATTGTTTTCTTTATTTTGTTATTAAGATTATTTGTATTCTTTATTTTTTGTTTATTTATTTATTTATTTACTTATTTATTTGAAAGTGAAGAAGAAAAAAAAAATAGACTTGCCATGTAAACAACAATAATAACAAAAATAAGTAATAACACGCATGCATATATAGAAAAAAAACTATATATTAATACTAAACAAAATAATAATAATAAAAAAAACACATCAAACTAGTCACAAGAATGAAAAAAATAATAATGTTGATAAAATAGATAAAAAAAAATATAAATAATAAGCTCGTCGACCTTTCAACATAACGTGTGGAGGGAAGTTTGCGCGGGAAGAAGTTATTGTTATTTTAAGTGTATTTTCTCGCTTATACCTTCGTCAGCGTGTTCCAGGGTGAGTGTGAGGTGTGCAAGGGTGAGTGTGGAGTGTGAGGAGGCAAGGGTGAGGGTGTGAGTATAAGGGAAGTATAAGTAATTTGATGATATAAGTGATGAGGTCGAATGTAAACAAATAAGTTGAAGATTGGGAGGAAAATATTGAGATTGAACGTAATATTTAGTTCCGTTTTCTTTTTATAACTACTATTACTATTTACTATTACTACTACTACTACTATTACTATTACTATTATTACTACTATTACTTAAGGCTAGTTAGGTTAGCAAAGGGAAGAAGGAAGGGAAGGGAACAAGAAATTAGAAGAAAGGGAAGGAGAGGGAAGAAGAAAAATTTAAAGAAAGGGAAGAAGGGTAATAGAAAGAACGAAATGCTTAGAGATACGGCAGTCGTACCTCGTTGTCATCCGCTATTCGTACGGCCTGTGCCTTATTATTTACCTGGTGAAGCATCTTTCAAGTTATGTTAGGTACGGTTATATAAGCTTTTTACCCCAAAGTTAGGCACGTGTCGTATCTATAAGGGAGCACTATGAGGATACGGCACTCGTTAGGTTATGGTTAGGTTCAGTTATATAAGCTTTTTATATTTTATTACCCCTAAGTTAAGCACGTTGGCTGCCGTACCTATAACCACTGTCTAGAAAGAAAGAAAAGGAAAGGGAAAAAGGATATTTGAAAGAATGAAAAGGATAGGGAAGAAGGATACTAGAAGAGAAGAAGGAGGAAATTAGAAGGGAAGGAAAGAGAAGAAGGATATTAGAAAGAAAGAAAAGAAAAGGAAAGGGGAGAAGGATATTAAAAAGAATAGGAGAAGGGAGAAGGATATTAGAAGAGAAGGAGAAGGAGGAAATTAGAAGGGAGAGAAGGAGAGGAAAGGGATAGAGATATTAGGATTGCAGACAAAGGCATCCCTCCCCCCCCCCTGCTGTTTAATCATCACACACTTGGTCAGGTCATGTTAATAAAACCATAATGACCCACGACTCTCTCTCTCTCTCTCTCTCTCTCGCTCTCTCTCTCTCTCTCTCTCTCTCTCTCTCTCTCTCTCTCTCTCTCTCTCTCTCTCTCTCAGATTATGATACATCTACACGCAACTAAATTAAATAAAAAAAAAAATAGTACAAAATAATTAAGTTAAGTAAATAAATTCGCATCGTTTTTGAAAGTCATTCCTTTAATATCATAATTTTGAAAGTCATTCCTTTAATATCATAATTTATTTACAATTTGCTCTCTACTTCAACTTTCTCGAATCACGTTGATGGAGGGGAGGAGACGGCAATAGAGGCGTATAAACATAGCGGTAAAAACAAGTTGAAATGACCCTTGTAGCTGTAGTTAATAAGGGCGTTAAGTAGAGGCTATAAAGGTAAAGGGACGGTGCCTATCTAGTCGCTTGATCTTGGATGTTCCGTTGAAAATGAGGAAGATCGTAAAAATGGCGGGAAATATCTCTATCTGGCCGTGAAGGAAGGAAGGAGGGAAGAGAGGAGGAGGAGGAGGGAGGTAATGGAGGGAAGGGGGGATATTATTACCTCTGTATGTGTGTTTGTATGTAGTTAAATTTATAAAAGAATGTAATTAGGTTAAGTTAGGTTTATTTTGGTTTAGTTTCCCATTAAATAAATTCGTTTTCTCCTTCGTGTCAACTATCAATTCCATTTTCTCTTTAGTCTCTCTAATACACGATTTGAAGTGAGTACAATGTTGCTCTCTCTCTCTCTCTCTCTCTCTCTCTCTTCTCTCTCTCTCTCTCTCTCTCTCTCTCTCTCTCTCTCTCTCTCTCTCTCTCTCTACTTAATATAGACAACTTCACATCTCATAATCTTTCCTTCCCTCCCTCCCTCCCTTCCCTCCCTTCCCTCCCCCCCTCCCCCCCTTCCCTCCACCCCCCCCTCCACCTGTTGGGGTCACCTGGTGGAGGAGATTTTTAACTTCTGGAGATGAAATTCGGCGTCTTCCTTTGATATAAGAGGAGGAGGAGGAGGAAGAGGAGGAGGAGGAGGAGGAGGAGGAGGAGGAGGAGGAGGAGGGAGAGGATGTAGGGGTGAGGGGAAAGGGAGAGGAAGGAATGGGAGGTAATAAGGGAAATGGAGAGGAAAGAATAATAATAATAATAAATAATAATAATAATAATAATAATAATGAAGGAATAAGATGAAATTTAGATCATTGTTAAGAGAGAGAGAGAGAGAGAGAGAGAGAGAGAGAGAGAGAGAGAGAGAGAGAGAGAGAGAGAGAGAGAGAGAGAGAGAGGAAACCAGATGGTCCCCCCTACACACACACACACACACACACACACACACACACACACACACACACACACACACACACACACACACACGCTAATTTGCATACGTGTCAGAATGAGAGTGAGTTGAAGCGTGAAAGTATGAGGATGTAACTGCCTCCTCCTCCTCCTCCTCCTCCTCCTCCTCCTCCTCCTCCTCCTCCTCCTCCTCCTAATCTTGCAGGATAGAGATGTAATGTGCAGGAAACGGATTTTTTTTCTTTCTCTCTCTCTCTCTCTCTCTCTCTCTCTCTCTCTCTCTCTCTCTCTCTCTCTCTCTCTCTCTCTCTCTCTCTCTCTCTCTCTCTCTCTCTCTCTCTCTCTCTCTCTCTCCTGTGTGAATTCCTGTTTTTTTTTTACCTTTATTTTTTTTATTAAGGACTGTGTGTGTGTGTGTGTGTGTGTGTGTGTGTGTGTGTGTGTGTGTGTGTGTGTGTGTGTGTGTGTGTGTACACGTGATACTGTACGTTCCCCACGCCCTCATTTCGTAATTTTTCCCCACTTACACAAGAGGAGGAGGAGGAAGAAGAGGAGGAGGAGGAGGAAGAGGAGGAGGAGGAGGAGGAGGAGGAGGAGGAGGAGACATTAGCAGCCTTAACACACACACACACACACACACACACACACACACACACACACACACACACACACTAAATATGAAAGAGAGAGAGAGAGAGAGAGAGAGAGAGAGAGAGAGAGAGAGAGAGAGAGAGAGAGAGAGAGAGAGAGAGAGAGAGAGAGAGAGAGAGAGAGAGAGAGAGCATCTTAAAAGTAAAAAGAGGACGAGTTTCAAAGCAGATTAACTCTATCTCATTCTCTCTCTCTCTCTCTCTCTCTCTCTCTCTCTCTCTCTCTCTCTCTCTCTCTCTCTCTCTCTCTCTCTCTCTCTCTCTAAGATTCAGAACTTTCCTCGTCTTGTTCTCTCTCACTTTTCTTTATGGAAATTATTATTATTATTGCTATTCTTGAAGGGCCAGATGAGAGAGAGAGAGAGAGAGAGAGAGAGAGAGAGAGAGAGAGAGAGAGAGAGAGAGAGAGAGAGAGAGAGAGAGAGAGAGAGAGAGTCGCCATAAGTTGAAATATCGCTTCGCCTCAGAAATACGTCAACTAAATAGAGAGAGAGAGAGAGAGAGAGAGAGAGAGAGAGAGAGAGAGAGAGAGAGAGAGAGAGAGAGAGAGAGAGAGAGAGAGAGAGAGAGAGAGAGAGAGGAATGTGACCCTGTCCTATTTACCATT
>JAPQNM010000027.1:0-27500 GCA_029783475.1 Metacarcinus magister
GAGAGAGAGAGCTCAGAGGATGGAAAAGAGCATCACGAAAGAGAGAGCTAGATGCTCGAGACGGAAGAGGAAGTGAGAGAGAATGGATTGAGAGAGAGCAGAGAGTAGAGGGGAGCAGAGAAGAGTGCGCAGCAGGGATGAAGATGGAGCTGGATTTTGAGAGGCCTAGAGCCAACGGAGAGAGAGAAGCTGAGAGAAGAGGAGCGTATGAGAGACGAGCTCATTTGTGGAGGAACGAAGCACGAAGAGGGATACGAGAGAGAGAGCGAGCAATGAGCGATGAAGACACAGATAGAGAATTGATGAGCCGAGAGATGAGAGATCGAGGACCTAGTCGAGCACGCAAGAGCGAGAATCTAAGAGAGCCGAAGTTATCTCACGAGATGACGAGATGGCAGAAGATAGAGCTGGAGAGACGATGCGAGACACGGAACGAAGAGACGTGATGGAGAAGAGACGCCAGAAAACGAGAGAGCTGCCGAAACGGAGTGAGGAGTAGGAATGACCGAGAGATTTGAGACGGATTGAGCAGGCAATGAGCGAGAGCACGACGACAGATTGAGATGAGAGAGCAAGAATGAGGCACAGAATGAGACCGAAGAGACGAGAATAAGGCATGAGAGGAGAGTGAACCGTATCGTATGAGATGATTGTATAGAGACCAGACTGAGACCCAAGAGAGAGCGAAGCAGACCGAGACCCGAGAGAGAGGGGAGATGATCGGCGAGAAGGGCGAACGAGAGAGAGAGAGACAGAGATAGCCGAGACGGGAGAAGGAGAGTGACGGCAGGAGAGAGGAGAGATGAGCAGTGAGAGAGCTGATAAGAGAGCATGCATTGGAGACGCAATTAGAGAGACACGAGAAGAGACTCGAGGACCGCACGAGAGACTGCGAGAGAGAGAGATGGGACGCCGGGGATGAGGCAGAAGGGGCACGAATGACGACGGAAGAACAATTACTCCGAGCGGAGGAGTAGTTGAAATCTTTGACGAGAGAGACGGCCCCCCCCGCTCTGAATTCGATCGAGAGATGAAGAGAGAAATGAGAGGAGGTGAGACGCAGAGGAGGAGGACAGAGAACAGATGGGAGAGAAGCAAAAGGGAGGAAAGTATAGAGAGAATGACGACATGAAATTAGAGAGAGCAGAGAACGACTGACCCGAGCAAGATGAGACAGGAACTCGACGAGACTCGACCGAGCCGAGACGAGAGGAGAACTCGAGGAGGGAAGTGGACGACTGTGACCGAGCCCAGAGAAGAAGAAGTGATTAGAGACGAGAACAGGCAAGAGAAACCAGGAGGATGATGAGAGGGGAAAAAAAGAGACCTCGGAGAGGGACCGACGAGGTCAGATCTGGCGAACGGAGATGAGAGGTTGAGAGAGGAGAATGAGATGTGAGATACATGCCGGAGAACTAGGATGAGAGCATGAGAGAGAGACGAGAGAATTGGAGAGGAGAAGAATTCCCCGTGAAGTGTATCTGCATGAGGAGAGAGATAAAGACGAAGACCCTGGAGAGGGACCCTGATGAAGAGACGCACGATCGGACGAGAGGACATCAGACGACGTAGGAGAGAGTCTGAGCTGATAGAAGTAGAGCCCTTGAGAAGAGATAGATGAGAGAGGAGCGACTCATGCCGCATAGCGAGAGGCCCTGGGTAGGAGTCCGTCAAGATGAAGAACCTGATGATGGTCGTCCGACGGAGGAGAGAGAAGGGAGAGATCGAAGAGTCGAGAGATGACGACAGAAGTGGAGATGAGGTGACGAGAGAGCGAGGCGCGAGAGACTGTTGAGATCAGTGAGACCGAGAGGACAGAGAGATGGAGAGAGGGAGCGATGATGGCAGAGAGAGACCTAAGCGCGAGAGAGACGGATCTTTCGATAGTTGGGAAGAAGGAACGAGAGTACTTTGAGAGAGGCCGAGAGAGACAGAGAGAGGAATAGATCAGAGAGACGATCGGCATGCAGCACGTGAAGAGACGAGAGAGCGACGAGTGGGAGCAGAGATTGGACGCTGCACGCTGAGATGAGATGCAGATGATGGATCTGTCGATGGAGAGAGGAGAGCAGAGATGAGCCGAGAGAGAGAGCAAAGACTCTCCGAGAGCTGAATTTGGAGCGAGTGAGAATGAAGAAGAGCGCAAAAGAGAGGAGATGAGAAAGAGATGCTGACCCGATGAGAGAGAACGAGAGAAGAGAGAAAGAGAGGGAAGAGAATGAGTGAGAGAGACCGGAGAGATTCCGAAGATCTCCGAGAGGGAGTGAGGTATCGAATATCGAGAGAGGAGTGTGTGAGAAGAGATGTGATAGACGAGAGGGTGCAGAGCAGAGAGGCAACGGAGGATCGGATGAGAGAAGACCCCCAAGAGCAGGAGAAGAGAGAGAAGAGACGAGGACGAGCAAGAAAGGGCGTGCGAGGAGGTGAGGGATAGGTGAGAGAGAGAGGAGAAGAAGTTTGCGATTGGAGAGATGGAGATAGCGTAGACGTGGGTTGCATGATGAGAGAATGATGAGAGTAGACCGTGTTATGGATGAGCAGGAGCAGACGACAGAGAGACGTGAGGACCCAGAGAGCCGAGAGAGGAGAAGCGAGAGAGGAGAGCTTCGTGTCAGAAGAGGACTGGAGAGAGCAGAGGAGAGAGCTAGACGGCAGGAAAGCAGATTAGGGAAGAGAGAGGAGACAGAGAGAGGCGAGAGATGGTCGAATCCCTGACCTGACGATGAGCCGATAAGACGAGAGATGCTCTGAGATGAGGAGAGATTGGAGACTGTCATCGACGAAGAAGAATGATGAGCGAATCCCGAGATGGAGAGACTGATGCTGACGCGTGAGAGGTCGGGAGAGTGCTCCTAGACCCAATGAATCCCGCAGAGAGAGTAGAGATATGATGAGACGAGGAGATGATGAAATTAGAAGGAAGAATTGGAGTTGCAGAGATGAAGGAGAGCATAACCGAGAGGAGAAGAAACAGCACGGCCGAGAGAGAGAGAGCAAGAGCAAAATCCGAGGAGGACTTTGCGAAGGGAAGGCCGGAGAGAGATGGAGAGAGAGGAGGAGTCACAGGATAAGATGCAAGAAGAGAACCATGACTTCTGAGAAAGATTGAGAGAAGAAGAAGAGCAGAAGAGAGAAGGGAGAGAGATAGAGGGAGACACTGGCTGGTATTTTTTTTTCTTTTTTTTTTTTAGCAAAGAGAGACGCGAAAGATGCAGAGAGAGGAGTCACTTAGATCGGGAGGAGAAGACCCGACCTGTAGAGGTGAGAGAGTAGAGAGAGATTGATAGAGATGACCATATTGATTGAGAGAGCAGCTCGTCAGATGGAATGAAGATGGAAAGTGATGAGAGTAGAACGAGAGAGGCGGGACGTACTGAGAGAGGACGGATTTGACGATAGAGAGACGCCGACGGAGAAACCCCACCCTGATTTGGATGAGGTTACGGAGAGCAGAGATGAGAGAGGAAGATCCGAAGCTAGAGGGAGACGAAGATTCGAAGTGTGAGAGATTCGAGAGCGCAGGAAGATGCCAGAGAAGAGAATGATGAGTGGGAGAGAGAGGCGACCCGAGACTGCAGAGAAGTATTAGAGAGAGCTTGCACACGAGAGAGAGAGCGAGGCGAACTGTATAGAGCAGAGAATGATAGGAGCAGACGAGAAGAGGAACGATATCAAGAGTGAGGGAGAGAACTGTGAGAGGTGAAGACGATTTTGGAGGAGAGAGACGAACGAGAGGAGATGAGAGAAGTGTGCAGAGAATGAAGAGACGACGTAGAGACCGGCGATGAGGAGAGCGAGAAGAAAGAGAGAGGAGGAGTAAGAGAGACGCGAGAGAAACGCAAGGGAGCAGCCAAGAGGATTGACTCAGCATGGAGGATAAGACAGACCAGAGAGCTGAGAATGGCAGAGGAGAGAGATGAGTAGAGGAGATGGAGAGAGAGACTGAATCGAGCCGAAGAGGGAGATAAGGAGCAGACGTCATCCCGATGACTGAGAGAATCTGAGAAGACGACGGAAGATTGTGGAGATGGAGAGAGCGATGAGTATTCGCATTGAGAGAGAGTCAGAGAGGAGATTTGCGCCTGGAGAGAGGAGTGAGCAGAGAGGGAGACGACGACGACCGAGAGGACTGAGTGAGGACGAGCAGGACGAGGAGACGAATGCGAGAGAGGATCAGAACGAGGAGAATGACGAGAAGAGTAAGCAGAGAGACGGAAAGAGCTAGAGAGGGAGACGACGGAGGAATATATTTTTGGAGAGATGAGAGTGTGAGAGACTTGAGAGACTGAGAGGAGTACGAGAGAGAGCAGGTGAGCGGAAGGAGAGAGACGATTGGAGAAGACGGGAGCGAAGACGACGAGAGAACCGCCGAAGAGACTGATGAGGAGGACGAGAGAGAAGGAAGAAATGGCACAGAGCAGCGATGGAGCAGGAGAGATGCGAGAGCGAGACTGAGAGAAGATCATGCGAGAGAGATGAGAGGGGACTGAGAGAGACCAGACGGAGAAGGCGTCGAAGACGGGAGTAGAGCGAGAGAGAAAGAGAGGAGGAGACGAGAGATGAGATTGAGAGAGGTTTTTGATAGAGAGGAGAGAAAGGAGGGAGGATGGAGCGAGCAGAGAAATCGACGCCCCGAGCGGGATGAGACGAGAGAGTGAGAGTAAGATAGACTTGAGAGTAGAGAGCCGGAGCAATGAGGAGAGAGGAGAGACGAGGTGATTCGGATAGAGATGAGGGAGAGAGGAGATGAGAAGCATGAGGAGAGAGATTGAGGAGAGAGGAAGGGAGTGAACGAAGCAGAAAAGGCAGGGTCGAGTAGCCGCAGGAGAGAAGAGGGATGGAGTGGAAGAGGTAGATCGAATGACTTGATGGCGAGACTTGGAGCTCGAGGCAGATAGCCAGTGAGAGAAGCGAACCACGGAGAGAGCTGGACGAGAGAAGAGGAACGAGACCGAAGAGTTGAGCAACGCGAGAAAGAAAAAGGCAATCTGAGAGAAGGCAGAGAGCATGAGAGAGCACGAGATGGTAGAGATAGATACATGCGAACCGCAGAGCGAAGACTGAGAGATGCAACGGGAAGAAGATGAGTGGCGATGCCGAGTCTAGAGCAGAATGGATCCGAGAGAGACAGGAGAGAGAGTTCCGAAGAAGCGAGAGAGAGAATTCGCTAGGGGAACAGATTTTCGACAAGACGAGAATTGAAGAGGTGAGACGACAGAAGAGGAGAAAGAGAGAGAACTGAGGGAGAGAGTGAAGAGAGAGGAGTGCGACTCGAGAGAGGAGAGAGAGACGAGAGGGTGGTGAGCGAAGAGAGAATGGTGCAGAGAGACGTGACTGAACGGAGAGACGATTAGGAGGGTATGAGCACTACAATGGAGAACAGGACGAGCGCAGAGAACCAGCAGGAGAGAGAAGAGAGACGATGCGAATGTTTGGAGAGAGAGAGAGAGAGGAGAGCAGAAGCTGCAAGAGATTGAGGACAGAGAGGAAGAGGAGAGGGAATTCGCGAGGAGAGAGTTGATAGAGTAAATGGAAACTGGACGCAAAAGACGCAGCCAGACGAAGAGAAAGAAGAGAGGACGGAGCAAGAGAGGAGAGACGGAGACAGTGAGAGAGAGAGTGCGAAGGAGAGGCGGACGTGCAGTGACGAGTAGGAGAGAGGAGAGAGGAGAAGCAGAGCAGAGGAAGAGCATGAGGAGATGTTCGGGAGAGGATGGAAGAGGAGTGGAGAAATGGGTATCGAGAGAAGAGCATGTATTCCGCGCACCATCAGGATAGGGAGAGGGCCGAAAGCTCGAGCGAGACGAAGACGAAGAGAGATGAAAGGGAAAGAGGCAAGAGACAAAAGAGCGAGAGAGAGAGAGAGGAAGAGAGACAAGAAGGAGAGAAACGAGAGACGACGAAGTGAGAAGAGGAGGAGGCGGGAGGAGCAGCACCTGAGAGGGAGATGCGAGAGAGAATGGAGCGAATGAGGAGATAAGAAATAGACGGACTGCAGGAAGGGATCGAGACACGCGTAATGAGAAGAGGAGAGAGAGGAGCAAGAGACCGAGAAGAGAGAAGCAGGAGCAGATGCCGAAGTGAAGAGGAGACGAAGAAGAGAGAGGACGGACAGAGACGAGCCGAAGCGTCAATCAGACGAAGAGCAGAGATCGAGAGGAGGAGGAGACGAGATTTTTTTTTTTTTTTTCTTTTTTTTGAGAGAGAGACAGGCGTGAGAGGATGAGATGAGAGGGAAGACTCCGGATCGATCCGTGAACGAGAGAAGAATGACCCGGGAGCAGAAGAGAGATGAGAGTTTGAGAACAGGATGGACAGGCGGATTAGTGTGCGAGGACCTAGATTATAAGGACACCGATGAGACGAACGGCAGAGTGATGAGGCGAGAGGAGAGCCCGAGCTAGAGAAGAAGAATGGAAGATTCGTAGACTGAAGATTTGAAGAGAGGGTTGACGCTCGATACCGATCAGGATAGGAGCAGGGTGATGACGCATGACGATGATGGGACGATCGCGCATCGAAGATGAAGATGAGATGTGAGAGAGCGCGAGAGATGAGAGTTATGAAGGGAGAGACCAGAAGAGAGAGACAGGCATAGAGGATGAAGAAGAAAGAGGCGGAGCGAGAGACGGAACGGAGATCGTTCGTTGAGAATGAGATAGAGAGGAATGGAGAGATGACAGCGAGAGAGCACGAGAGAGAGGAGACCGGAGTCCGATTTTTTTTTTTTGGAGATGAGACATCGAGAGAGAGAGAGGCGGAGACAGAGTGTATGAAGGAGATGCAGAAGAGGAGATGAGAGGCAGTCCGATGAGGAGACAGCAAAGAATCTAGAGACGCGAGAACCCGGAGAAGAACAGGAGAAGAAGAGTACGACGGGAGAAGAGAGAAGAACGAGAGGAAGAGACCAGAGAGAGAGAGCACGACGAGAGCGAGCTGATCGAAGAGAAACCAAGAGCTGCAAGGAACGCACGAGGCGATGAAGAAGATTTGATGAGTAGACGACGGGAGAGAGAGATGAGATCTCGCAAACAGACAGACAGAGAGAGAGAGAGCGTCGAGAGAAAACCGACCAAGAGGATTCTGAAGAGAGAGACGAGGCACGAGACGGAGAAGCGCAATTCCGATGAGATTTGGAGAGAGAAGAACGAGAATGAAGAAGAGCAGGATGTAGACCGAGCTGAGAGAGCAGCTTCGTGAACCGAACGAGAGAGGTCGCATCTCGAGAGATCAGACGGGAAGAGCGAGAGGTGACTAGAAACAGAGAGACGAGATGGGAGGAAAGAGCGAAAGTGAGAAGTGAATTCAGAGAGACCCTGAGTGGCCGAGCATGATGAGCAAGGAGAGAGACAGTCAGTACTGATGAGATAGAGAGAGAGGCAGAGAGAGTGATGTGAACAAGTGAGGTGAGACAAGATGAACCGACGGAGAGGCGAGAAGAGAAGAGATAGAGGAGAAAGAAACGAGAATGACAGCGACGAGAGCAGACGAGGACTGTTCACTGTGATCCTAGTTCAAGCCGAAGCTGCAACTGATATAGCACGGGACCGAGAGTGGATCAGAAGAGAGAGGAAGAGATCGGCGCCTCGAGGAGATCGGGAAGACGAAAGGCAGAGAGAGAGAGACGACGAAGAAGAGATGAGACAGATAAGAGAGAGAGAGAAGAGAAAGACAGAGAGAGCAGAGACGAGAGACAGACAACGAGAGAGAGGAGAGAAGCAGAAAGAGAAGATAGAGAGAGAGGAAGACGAGACGAAAGATAGAGAAGAAACAGAGAGAGAAAGGAGAGACGAGAGAGAGAGACGAGAAATGAGAAAAATTAAGATAAGAACTATAGACCTACTGACGACCGGGAATTCCGAGGAGAGGAAGACGGAGAGAGAGAAGAGAGAGACACCGCAGATGATGGCCAGAGAGAGCAGATTCCAGAGAGGAAGTTTGTTATACGAAGAATCGAAGAGCGGTCCCCGAGGGATGCCGATGAGAATAGAAGACGAGATCGAGACCACACCGTGAGAGGGAGCGAGAGAGAGAAGAGGAGCAAGACGGAAGAGTAGCGGAGACCGAGGAAGAGGGATAGGAGATTTAGAAGATTTTCCCGAAGAATAGGAGATGCAAAGAGCTCTTCGAGACCGGGATATATGAAGAATGGCATGCATGGAGGAGACAAGCGCACGAGAGCAGACCATGAACAGAGGGTGGAGAGAAATGACGGGAAGGGATTCGCGATTTGATGACGAGAGATCGGGAGAGGCCGGGACGAGAGAGAGGAACTGAAGATGATCGAATTATGAGAGATGGAGAGAAGAGAAGCACGAGAGCGGAGAATGAAGAGAAGACAGAACCTTCTTAGCATCGAGATAGACAGGATGGGAGAGTTGAGAGAAGAGAGCAGAGCGACGAAAGATGAAGGGATAGAGATCCGATGGAGAGATAAAGAGAGAAGGATGCGTGATGAGTTCACGGAGAGGAGAAGAGGAGAGAAGAGCCATGGATCGAAGATGAGAGAGATGTGATAGACGCTAATGCATGAGAGGAGAGACGAGAGGGGAGAAAAGAGACTCAGAGAAGAAGAGGGGGAAGAAACTCGGGGGAGAGATACGTCGAGGGACGGAGAGAGAGAGAAAGAGGGAGAGGGAGAGAGCAGAACAGATGAGAGAGAGAGAGGACGAGAGAGCAGAGAGTTGGAGAGTAGACGAGAGAAGAGAGAGAGAGAGAGGAGGAGCGAGTGGATGAGAGAGGAGAGCCGAGAGGAACGAGACAGACTGAAGAGAGGAGAATGACGACACGAGAGGAAGAGACAGAGCAAGAGGAAAGGACGATGCAGAGAAGAAAGATCGAGACGAGACGAGAAGACGATGGAGAGAGAGACGAGAGAAGAGAGGAGTAACCTTTTTTTGCATGAAGCTGGAGCAGAGATTAGATGAGAGAGAAGATCGGGCCCGAAAGAATTGAGAGAAGAGGAGGAGCACTAGTCAGGAGATCATGTTCCACTGAGACCGCGATGAGAGAAAGACGAGGATGGGATGCCGGTGAGTAGAGGAGGAGAAGCACGAGCAGAGCAAGTGTGATAGGAGAGGAGTAACACGCTGGGATCTGAGAGCGACGGAGAGAGCGGAGAGAGGAGGCACGAGAGAAATTGTGAAGTGACGGTGGAGAGAAGTGCGAGAACATTCTCCGAGGGGGATTGAGATGTATGGACCGATGAACTGGTGAGAACCTGACGGACGAGACGAGAGATGAGTTGAGAGTATGGAGAGACCCCGAGGAAAAGAAGATTAGGGGAGACGCAGACAGAGAGATGAGATTAGACAGGATGTGCTGGGAGAGAACGACTAGAGCATACCCTGCGATTCCCCCCTAGCCCGATGAACGAAGAGCTATACTAGAGGGACGACTGTCGAAACGAGGAAGATTGGAGAGGAGCGGTGAGGAGAGCGATGAGAGAGATGAGCAATTAGCGAGTAGACTAGATGAATCGTGACCTGAGGGGAGAGTAGACCAGAGCAGAGCGCCGCCAGAGAGAGACGAAGCTACGATGAAGAGAGAGCGAGAATGAGAGATGTGAGAGCGAGATGACAGCCGAGTTCGTGAAACCGAGCGGAGAGAGAGAGAGATGGACGAGGAGTGGAGACTAGTGAGGAATGACGAGAGAGAATGAGAATGGAAGGAGCTGGAAACCATGATCAAGAGAGATGACGAGAGATGAG
Source organism: Metacarcinus magister (assembly GCA_029783475.1). NCBI lineage: Eukaryota > Metazoa > Arthropoda > Malacostraca > Decapoda > Cancridae > Metacarcinus > Metacarcinus magister. Next base: position 9,711 of record JAPQNM010000027.1, read on the forward strand.
GATGCGACGGCGGTTCAGAGAGCAGACGAGAGAGAGGCACCGCCGACCCGCAATCGGAGAGATCGGCGAGGAGATCGAGACGAGGAGGGAGACGAGATAACGAGAGAGGCAGAGGTGAGAAAGGTCACTCCCGAGAGAGACGAATGAAGATGCAGAGGACGGATGAATGAGTTGGGAGAGAGAGCCAAAGGCATGGAGAGAGAGAGACTGTGAGCAGACAGAGGAGACCTGAGTCATGAAGACGAGCGATGCTGAAGAGGGCGAGTGACCCACGAGCCAGATTGAGAGAGTTTGAGAGGATAGAGACGAACCGATGATGAGACTGAGTCCCTGAGTAGAGGAGAGATATGATTTGAGAGACGAGAGTAGCGGAGAGGAGATGGAAGATGATTTGAAGATTGCGTGGAGATGAGGATACGAGAGATGCGATGAGGTCATGACCGATAACTGGGAGTAACGTAGAGAGTCGAAGAGTGAAGGACGAGAGAGAGATTGAGAGGAGATCGAGAAGAGGAGCGAACGAGAGCAGAAGATGAGAAGAGAGAAGTGAGAGAAGACGGACAGATTCGAGAATGATGCAGACCGAGAGATTTAGGACGAGAGAGAATACGTGCAGACTGACGAGATGAGATTGATCTGACCGAGAGAAGATCCGAGAGAGTCTGAGAGAGCGAGAGAGGAGGAGAGGACCTGAGAGACGATGGAGAGAAGAGGCGGAGATGAGGAGGGCATCGAGACCGACCTTCGCATGGCTCCCTGATGAGAACGGAGAATGTGATGAGTGCATGGAGAGAGAAGGTGATGAGAGAGTAGACAGCAGAGTGCGACGAGGAGCAGACTTGATCGGAGATGGACGACGAGTGAGCAGCGATGAGAGGAACGGAGGAACAGAGATGCTGAGAGGAGCAGAGAATGGCTCGGAGAACCAGCGAGACGCAGACGAGGACGATTTGACGAGGACTGAGAATGAACGAGAAAGAGACTGATCTGAGTGACTGAGAGAGATTCAGGCACGGAGCCGACCCGATACGAGGGGAATGAGAGGAAGAGGGAGAGAGGCGAACGAGACCGAGCCGAGGGGAGACCAAGACCTGACGAGGGATCTGAGCGGAAATGAGAGGAGAGGGAGATGTGTCGTTAGGAGCAGGTACGGATGAGAGGAGAGGGAGATGGAGACCTTGACGACTGACCGGACGCAGAGAGAATAGCCCCCATGAGTGAGAATGAGAAGAGAGAGGGAAGAGAGGAGAGAGACGGACTAGAAGAGCACTAGAGAGAAGAGATCGCATTGAGAGAGTGAGACTAGAGTGAAGAGAGAGCCAGGGGGGAGATGACGCACATCGAGCGAGAGAAGAGCAATTGACGAGGCAGGCGAGGATAGAGAGAGGAAGAAGACTGACGATGCATGAGAGAGCAGCAGACATGGAGATACTGAGAGAGAGAGAGAAACGCGAGACGAGATATATGGACAGAGAGATCGAGGCAGGACAGATGCTCTTGTGAGAATTGTAGCGTACAGTGGAGACGGCGATTGGATCGAGATGTGTTGAAGAGAGATAGAGGAGATGACGTAGGACCGAAACCGAGAACGGACGACGGAAGCTGAGGGAATTGAAGGAGAGGAGAGCAGATTGGGCGAGAGAGCCGAGAGGAGAGAGAGAGATCAAAAGCAGAAGACGAGTCGCGCATATCGATGGAGAAGAGGAGGAGGAAGACGAGTGACGAGATGATTGAAGAAGGAGAGAGGGAGAGAAGAAGGACTTGGCTGAGATCCCGCGTACGAGTAACCGTTGATGATCGAATGGAGAGCGATCGAGAGCAGAGCACCTGACGAGAAGCCGAACGGAGAAGTGACTGCAGAGAACCTAGCTGGTGAGGAGAGTTTAAGAGGAGAGTAGCGAAGAGCTAGACGCGAGAGAGAGAAAGAGTGAGAGGAGACCCCCGACGAGATACCGAGAGAAGACGAGAGGAGGAGACCTTTGAGAGACGCGAGAGAAGGCCGCAGGAGACGAGAGAGAGAAGCAGACTGGCTATCGGAGTCGGAAGGACGAGAGAGATGAGAGAAGAGACTTGACCGAGAAGAGGAGAGACACGAGGAAGTGAGACGAGAAGAGCGGTAAGAGGAGAGAGAGGAGGAGCAGATCGACTGAAGATGAGAGACTGAGGTCGAGGAGATCGGAGAAGGGAGAGAGAGAGAATGCTGGAGAGCAGCACGGACGAGGAGAGGATGGACGGTACGAGTGACTGGAGCGAGAGATTAAGAGAGACGAGAGAGGAAGAGTATGAGACGAGAGTGTAGAGAGGCTTCGAGGTCGCAGAGGAGGAAGGACCTGATATGTGGAGAGCAGGATGACGGGGAGGAGAGTGAGGAACCGAGAGAGAGATGGCGAGTGAGGGTAGACTTCTGGAGATGAGAGCCCCCCCTCACTAGACCAACGACGTAGATGATTGCGAGGATTTCTGAGCGATCGTAGGAGAGTAGAGCCACGAGGAGACCGAATGAGAGGAGTATGAATCGATGATTTTTGGCAGAATGATATGAGAGAGACATGGAGAGCACGAGAGAGAGGATTGAAGACTGCATGGAAGCGAGATAGATTGAAGGAGAGAGAGGGACGATGATGATTGAGCCACGGGCAGCGAGGAGGAGAGATGTTGAAGACGAGCGGGAAACGAGGAGTGAGAGATTGAGAGAGAGGTTGCTGACTGCAGAGCAGTGAGCGATCGGGAGAGGATGACTGGATTCTGGACGTGAGAGGAGAGAGGATAGTGGAGAGCACAGCAAGAAGCATGAAGGAGACCCCCACCGAGAGAGATGATGAGAGAGGAGAGACAGAGTGACGGCAGATGAGACGGAACTTCGACGTGAGCGCAGTCGACGGAGATTGCGACGACGGGAGAGACGAGAGCGAAAGATGAGACAAGGAGATGAGATTAGCGCGATAGGGATGATGAGCCCCACGAGTGATGATCGCAGAATGGTTTGGGAGGAGACGCTTAGAGAGACTGAGGGAAGACGAGACGAGAGCGAAGAGATGAGAAGAGACTTCGTTGAGATGGAATGTCCGCGAGAGGGAGGAGCATTTTTGAGAGAGCGGAGATCGATGAGGAGAGATTGTGAGAGGGATGAGGGAGATTACTTTGCGAGAGGGTAGACAAGAAAAGATCTTGAGATGAGGTTCTCGCGAGAGAGATCTGAGAGATCGAGACGGACCCGTCTAGGAAGTGCTCGAGCTTACAGAACAGGATAGAGAGATCTAGGAGAGCAAGCGTGAGGAACGCAGGAGAAGGATGACTGGACGATGAAGAGTCCCTCCGATGAGCAGGCATGATGACGACGTAGAGGAGAAGGGAGTAAAGAATGGTGAGAGAGCATTGGATCGTAGAGGACGAGCCGAGAGAGAGATGACCGAGAGAGGGGGGAGAGGACGAGCAGAGAGTGAGAAGCATCCACCGATGAAAGAGGATCGAAAGACAGAATGAATGAAGAGATGCAGGAGAGGAGAGATGAGATGAGAGAGACGATATGAGGGAGGAGGAGACGGAAGGACCCTGCTAGAGAGGATGAGAGAGATGAGAAGCGGAGAGAGCGGACTGAAAGCATAGTGTAGAGACCCAAGAGACGGACGGATCGATGATCAGCCAGTCGAGCGAAGAGAAAGCTGCAGACTCTGAAGACACAGGAACAGACCCGAGACCAATTGGTGTAACGCACTCAGATGAGAGAGAGAGAGAGATCAGAGAAAGCAGGTACCTAGAACGAGAGAGAGAGAGATGGAGATGAAGAGAATTGATAAGCTGAGACGGAAGACGATGGTAGAGAACGACCGACTACCGAGAGAGACTGAGGAACAGAGGTGAGGAGCCGAGTACGAAAGGACGAGAGATGAGATTGACTCCGAGAGAGCGGTTTGAGAGAGACGGAGAAAGATCGCAGCAGTGGCGAGGAGATAGACGGACGAGGAGAAAACCGAGACCCGAGAGAGAAGGTGATACTTTGAGGAGAACTGGATGAGATCCGGAAAGAGGAGAGAGGAGAGAGAGAGAACGAGAGAGCATGAGTAAGACGACTGACGAGGATGAGTGAGAGAGAGAAGAGAGATATTTACTGAGGAGGGGAGGACGTTCTGACTTAATGACCTCGGACGAGCACGGCACATGCTGAGAGATCCGATGTGAATTTGCGATCGAGCACGACATTAAGAGAGAATGGAAGAGAGAGGAAGATTGACGACGAGAGGAGTAGAGCGCGAGAGGCGACGACTTTACTTATTCCTCGAACGATTCTCAGCCGAGAGAGGCTAGAGAGACGCGATTAGAGTGACCGCGAGAGATGAGGAGAACTGGACAAGATGAGTGAGAGAGAGCATAGATGTGAAAAGAGTCCATGACGAGAGACCCCGAGATGCAGAGGGGAAGAAGAAGAGCAGAGGAGAGATGAGTAGAGAGACCTCGAGATTGGAGACGAGGATGGAAGAGAGACCGGGTATCGAGGAGAAGATGCTGGAAGAAGGCGAGCAAGAGATGATGTTTGAGCAGAAGAGAAGAGATGACGATGCAGAGATGATAGCAAGAAGAGGGAGCCCGACGAGATGAGAGAAGGAGTAGGAGTAGAGAGTGATTTTTTTTTGAGAATGCGATGATCGAGTCGAGACACATAAGTGAGATGAGAGAGAGAGGGAGAGATGAGAGAGGCAAGGGACCAGTCGAGACGGAGCTCGGATGAGACTGAAGATGAGTAGAGAGAGATGAGAGAGATTGGGAAGAAGAGAGAGACGGATCCGGCGACGCTGGAGTCGAGCATGAGAGAGAGAGATCGGATGAGAGAGAGCGGAAGGAGCAGAGAAAGGATGAGAGGATTATGATTGCAGTCAGAATCCATGATGAGCAGGGTGCAGAGGGAAGTAGTTCTGCGAATGAAGGGGACTGAGTGTTCTGCGGATTTAGGCGATGAAGTTTGATCGAGCCGAGAGATGGAGAAAGATTGAGAGCAGAGAGAGGTGAGGAGACCAATGAGCGAGAATGAGAGGAGAGGAGAGAGAAAGGGAGAGACTCACGGAGAGGATGAAGAGAAGAGTACAAGGTCTCGAGAACGTTGGGATTATTCGAGGAGCTGAGGCAGTTGTACGAGAGAGAGAGATGAGAAGCAGGCCTCCTCAGAGAGGAGACTGACACGCCGCGCGAGAGAGGAGGAGATGAGAGATTGAGATGGGATTCGTAGAATGAGGAAGGAGAACGTTAGCGATGATCTAGAGGAGAGAAGAGAGATGAGACATGACAGAGGAGAGAGGAGATGACGAAGCAGACCTAGAGAGTAGTTGACCGAGAGAGACGAAGATACTAACGGGACGAGACGAGGAGACGGACGGAGCGAGAGAGGGTTGAGGATCGAGATTGACGAGAGAGTAGAGGGATCCGAGATTGCAGAACGACAGACCGAAGATGAGCAGAGATGAACGAAGAGGAGAGGAGAGCATGAGAGAGCAGAAGAAGAGCAGAGAGAGTGAAGAGAGAGCGAAGAGGACGGAAGTACCACGGCAAGCCATGATGGTACCGAGACGGATGAGTGAGAGGAGGGACGACGAGGACGAATGTGATTGAGAGAAGAGATCCGAGAGGATAGAATTCGACTCCTACGGATTCGAGAGACCAGAATGAAGCGGCGAGTAAATGAGGAAGGACGTGTGATGAAGCAGAGCAATGAGCTACACGAGAGCTGGACGAGAGAGGAGTTTGCAGACTCTCGCATAGGTGAGAGGATGTTTGACTGAGAGGGGATCGGGCAGGATGATACGGACCGTGAGACGGAGAGCGGTTGAGATTTTTGACGCTTAGAAGAGGAGCGGGGCTTCTGACAGATGACCCGGCTGAAGAGACAGAGATCACGATGAGCGAGGAGAGAGAAGGCTGACGGAGACTGAGCTGCATTTGGACCGAGACGATGAGCAGAGTGCAAGAGCGAGAGACGAGGGGACGACAGACTTGAAGAGAGAGAGAGAGCTCTAGGACGAGAGAGAGAGAAAGACGAGAGACCGAGCAGGAGACGAATGCAGTACCTTTCGAAGAGACGAGAGAGAGAGAACGAGAGACAGAGGAGACGAGGATCGATGCAGAAGAATGGAAGATGATTTTGGAGAATCTGGAGAGATTCCAAGAGAGACTGAGAAGAGAGCACTTGAGAGAACCGAGCTGGAAGAGGAGAGATCTCTGAGAACGACTGAGATGTGAGAGATGTCCATTCGGAATTTGGATCTCTGAGAGTAGCGTTAAGAGAAGGAACGAGGCAGAGAGACGGCGAGAGAGAGCAGAACAGAGAGAGAGAGAAACAGACGAGAGGACGAGACGAATTAGGATTGCACGAGAGACGAATGAGCAAGCGAGATGCAGGACGAGAGATGTCGCAGAAGCATAGGAGACGGATGAGAGAGATGAGACAGCCCATATGAAAGAGAGAGGACCAAGAGGAAGACCATGAACTGTCGAGAAGACGCAGAGAGACTGAGAGAGGTGAGGAGTGAGACGAGAATCGCATCTTGAAGAAGAAGAGAGCAGCGGAATATGATGAGACGATGAGCGAGAGATGAGGTAGGTGATGCACTCGACGAGGGGGAGAGAGCCCGAAGAGTCGATCGAGGACTATGAGCATGAGGGGTGATTTTTTTTGATCAGGAGAACCGAGATGGCAAGAGAGAGGTAGAGACGAAGAACGACTACTGGAGGAAGAGGACATAGGAGAGAGAATTGATAGCCACTGATGAGATTTGATTCGAAGAGGAGAGAGAGACGGAGTCCGATGCACGCGCGGGAAGAGAGAGAGAGGAAGCGGAAGGATGTTGAGAAGAGATGAGGTATTGAGATGCTCGGACGAAGACAGAGAGCAGAGACGGTAATGTGAGAGAAGAAAGATAGGGACTGATAGCAGATGTAGAGAGATGAGGAGAGATTTGTGAGATGAACGACGTGAGGATGCATGAGAGGAAGTGGATCGAGAGAGAGAATCGAAGAGAGAGAGAGCAGAAGAGCGACAAAAACGGGACGAGAGAGATCGAGAAGACAGCACGAGAAGAGACGACGAGAAAGTATGAAGAGACGAGACGAGAGAGATGAAGAGAGAGAGAGACGAGAAGAGATACCGAACAGAGAAGAGAGACACGAGCAGAGAGAGAGAACGAGAACAGATGAGAGAGGAGAGAGAGCAAGAGCAGAGAAGAGAGAAGGAAAGACGAGGACGAGAGCAGCAGAGATGGAGATGAGAGAGAGGAGAGACACGGAGACCGAGAAGACGAGAGAAAAGACCGAAGAGAGAGACGACATAGACGATAGGCAAGAAAGAGAGAACGAGAGCACCGGAAAGAGAGAGATAGAAGACGAGACAGATTAGAGAAGAGAGAGTGAGGAGCAGAGAGACCCTAGAGAGAGAGAAGAGAGAAGACAGAGAGAGCCAGAGAGATATGACCGAGCGAGAGGAGAGATGCGAGAGCATGAGATGAAGGACGACGAACGACCCATGAATTTTTGCGAGAGACGCGAGAGATGAGCTCTAGCGAGAGAGCACAAGATGTCTTGAGATCGACGAGAGGAGCGACGACGCGAAGCAGAGAGAAGAGAGAGAGAGAGATGAGAGAGACACGACGAGAAGACGAGTCGAGAGAGAGAGAGATGACGCGAGAGATCGAGCGAGAGAGAGAGGTATGATGAGACGATGAGATGCAGACGGAGGCATGATTGAACGAGAGATGGAACGGAGACTGAGAGGGAGAGAGAGAGACGTAAGGATGAGGGTCTGCGAGGGACGAGAGAGATCGAGAGATGGACTGGAGAGAGACTGAGCGAGAGATGCGAGTGGAGCTGAGAAGAGAGCCGAGAGAGCGAGAGGCAGGCCATGAGATGGAGCTGAGAGCTGAGGAGAGAGGATGATGAGTTGCAGAGAGAGAGCGTGTGAGAGAGAGAGAGAGCAGAGAGATGACGAGAGACGATGGGAGAGATGAGAGAGAGAGAGAGCAGAGATGACGAGAGACGAGGAGGGAGAGCGCGGAGCGAGTGGAGCGAGATGTGAGAGAGAGGACGAGTAGGAGAGAGGAGAGAGAGAGGGGAGATGCGAGAGGCGTGAGTCCGAGAGCGCAGATGACGACGAGAGAGAGAGTCATGAGGAGAGGAGCGCATGAGAGTGAGTGAGAGAGCGAGAGCTGCGAGAGAGAGCAGAGACCGAGACTGAGGATGACGAGACGAGCGACCCTGACGAGAGCGGGAGACGAGCTCGATGCGAGATGAGATGAGCGCAGAGCGAGAGAGGAGCACGCATTGACCGGAGAGCAGCGATGAGAGATGAGAGAGCTGAGTGAGAGAGACGCAGACGATGAGAGAGAGCACGAGACCGACGGCAGAGGATGAGATGAATGACCGAGCGGGATGAGAGAGAGAGAGAGAGGGAGAGGAGAGATGAGAGAGCAGGGAGAGAGAGAGAGGAGACGGATGTGAGAGACGAGAGTGAGAGTGACTGGAGGAGAGATCCCGGCGACGAGTATCTAGAGAGAGCTTAGAGAGGCGCAACGAGTATGATCGCAGCAGCCGGAGATGGATGATCATCGAGTGAACGTAGAGACGAGAGAGAGAGCGCGGAGAGGCAGAGAGACATGACCGGATTGAGAGTGAGAGGTTGGGAGCGAGAGAGAGAGTTAGTGAGATGAGAGTGACGAGAGAGGAGATGAGAGGGAGTCGACGAGGAGCACGACGCAGAGTTCGATGAGAGTGAGAGAGAGAGAGAGAGCAGAGAGAGAAGACCGCCCGCGGGAGGAGAGAGTCGAGGGAGAGAGACTGCAGATTAGAGCAGAGAGAGGAGCAGAGAGAGATCGCGAGAGAGAGGTGAGATGAGGAGAGAAGAGTGACGAGCAGCAGATGAGAGAGAGAGAGAGAGCGACAGCGAGAGAGATGTGAGAGAGAGGTGCATGAGAGAGACGAGACGGGTCGACGATGCAGAGAGGGACGAGAGATGGCAGAGATGGGAGACTGGGAGAGAGCTTGACGTGAGAGAGACGATGAGAGAGTGAGAGAGCGATGAGAGCAGAGAGAGAGAGAGAGAGAGAGTGAGAGAGCGAGTAGATGAGAGCGCATCGCATGAGTACGGAAGAGATGAGATAGGAGGAGAGCTGACGAGACGAGACGTCGATGAGAGAGAGAGAGGCGCCAGGGAGATGGAGAGAGCGAGACGATTTGACGAGAGAGGGAGCTCCCTAGAGAGAGTAGTGACGAGAGGAGCGAGATGAGACAGAGAGGCGAGAGAGAGACGAGGAGAGAGAGTGAGAGAGAGGAGATCGCAGACAGAGAGAGAGATGAGCGAGATAGAGAGAGAGCAGAGCCGAGAGAGCAGAGAGAGATGCGAGAGACGCAGAGCAGACGACGATGAGTGAGAGTGAGAGATCGAGACGAGAGAGAGATGTGAGGACTGAAGTGAGAAGAGCGCGAGAGATGACAGAGACAGAGAGGACGAGATTTTGTGATGAGAGATCGAGAGCCGGAGAGAGCGGAGAGGAGAGACGCGACGAGCGAAGATGAGATGAGAAGCGAGACGGCGAGAGAGTGAGAGCAGAGCATCCGAGAGAGAGCGAGGATTGAGTCTGACGAGAGATGCGAGAGATTGGAGAGGAGAGAGATCCGAGACGGACAGATGAGAGACGTGCTATCGGAGACAGAGAGAGAGAGATGCGAGACGATGAGAGAGAGAGACGAGGAGAGAGAGAGGCGAGAGAGAGATGAGATGCGAGAGAGAGAGATGCAGAGAGAGAGCACGAGGAGAGAGAGGGAGAGACGAGAGCAGAGAGAGAGACACGAGAGAGAGAGACATGTGAGAGAGAGCAGAGAGAGAGAGATTTGATGACGCGCAGCAGAGGAGAGACGAGAGAGACGAGAGAGAGAGGAGAGAGAGAGGAGAGAAGAGACGAGAGAGAGACGAGATCGTAGAGAGAGAGAGTTAGAGAGGAGTGGAGATGAGGCAGAGCATCTTGAGAGGACCGAGAGAGAGAGCGACCTGAGGAGGAGAGAGAGTAGCGAGATGAGAGAGAGTCTGAGAGAGAGCGTACGTGAGAGAGACGAGAGATGAATGGCAACGGAGACCGACGACTGATGAGAGAGAGATCGCAGAGAGAGAGACTGCGGGAACGAGGGAGAGAGAGAGAGAGAGAGAGAGAGAGAGTATGGAGATGTGGAGAGCGCGAGAGGCTGAGTGAGAGACAGAGAGCACGACTGAGAGCAGAGATGTAGCGAGAGAGAGTGAGCGTGAGAGAGAGCGAGTATGTGAGAGAGCAGAGATGAGGGCGCAGATCAGAGAGATGACGAGAGAGAGGAGAGTGACGAGAGACCGAGCGACGCGAGGAGAGAGACAGACGCGCAGTAGTGAGCGAGTGTCCGCAGCTGACGAGCGAGATTGCAGATAGAGGGAGCGAGGCCAGAGAGATGTGATCGTGAAGAGGACGAGACCGAGAGAGAGCTGGAGAGAGAGAGAGAGTCGGGTGAGATGAGGCGAGACAGAGAGACCTTCGACGAGGAGGTGAGCGAGAGAGAGATCACTTTTCCGAGACGAGTACGAGATGAGCGATGCAGAGACAGCCCGATGATGAGAGCGGAGATCGAGAGAGAGATACGAGAGCGCCCTGGGAGAGTGAGAGGTGAGTCGAGAGATCGAGCCCTTAGAGAGAGACGCGATGAGAGGACACCTTGAGAGACGAGAGAGTAGAGAGACGAGAGAGAGCGACGATGATGAGAGCAGAGGGAGAGAGAGAGAGATGCGAGACGATGCGAGAGAGGAGAGCGGATTGAGAGAGAGATGACTACCGCAGGGTGCAGCTGAGAGTTGATGGAGCAAGAGAGAGAGAGCGACGCGACTGAGACGGAGACTAGCAGTGCGAGAGAGAGAGTGAGAGAAGAGAGGGCGCTGGGAGAGAGCGGAGGTTCGCTCGGAGCAGAGAGCAGCACACTGAGACGATGCGCAGACATGGACGTGAGAGATGAGACACGAGTGTCGAGAGAGTAGAGAGAGAGAGAGAGAGAGACGCTGAGGCAGAGCGTGAGAGGACGAGAGATTCGACCTGTGAGAGAGCAGAGAGAGAGAGAGAGACGGCGATTTGACGAGATGAGGACAGAGAGACGTGAGAGAGAGAGGCGATGAGACGAGAGAGAGAGAGTAGAGGATGAGAGAGACATGGAGAGGAGACGAGAGAGAGAGAGAGACGAGACGAGAGCAGAGAGCGAGAGAGAGAGTCCTGGAGCCTTGAGACGGAGGAGAGTGTGCCGGATGAGAGTGCGAGCGAGTAGAGAGAGAGAGAGAGGAGAGAGAGATGCGGAGAGATCGAGTCGAGAGCTTGACTCGATGCTAGAGAGACGAGAGAGAGAGTTAGAGAGAGAGAGAGAGCAGAGAGCGAGAGAGAGATGAGAATGTCGAGCGAGAGAGAGTGGATGGAGACGAGCAGATGTAGAGACGAGAGTGAGAGATGAAGATAGAGAGGCAGAGAGAGAGCAGAGAGATGACGAGAGAGAGAGTTGAGAGAGCGCGACGGAGAGCACTAGACGATGATGACGAGATGAGAGAGAGAGCGAGAGAGACTTGACAGAGAAGAGTAGACTGACGACGAGAGAGAGGACCCGCAAGAGAGAGAGAGACTGGAGAATTTGAGATGAGCGATTTTGAGGAGAGAGAGCAAGAGAGAGAGATCAGAGGTGAGGACGAGAGTGAGCGAGAGAGTGAGAGCGAGAGACTTGTGAGCGTCCTTCTGGAGAGAGACGGACTCCCGACGAGAACGGAGAGTTGCGAGAGAGAGATGAGAGAAGAGTGAGTAAGAAGTGAGTAAGACGAGAGAGAGACGAGAGAGAGCATCGACGAGAGAGAGACGGGAGATTGGAGAGAGTGAGAGCAGACGTGCAGAGCGATGACTGCACGAGAGAGATGAGACGAGAGAGAGAGGCAGAGATGACGAGAGAGAGTGAGTAGAGAGAGAGACGAGACGAGAGACGCGAGAGACGTGACTGATCGATGGAGAGAGAGAGATGAGAGAGGATGAGCGAGAGAAGACGAGTAGAGAGAGAGAGAGATGAGAGAGAGACGATGCGAGTGACGAGAGTCTCGAGAGATGAGATGAGAGAGTGTCAGAGAGTGAGAGATTTCGTGAGACGGAGTGATGAGAGAGAGAGGAGAGAGCGAGATCGAGAGAGAGAGAGAGAATCGAGCAGATGAGATGAGAGAGGAGATTTGGGAGACGAGACGAGATGGAGAAGCCTGAGAGAGAGAGAGACGAGGAGACAGAGAGAGAGAGAGAGAGACTGAAGAGAGAGTGACCTTCTTTGAGAGGAGCATGACTGGAGAGAGAGAGAGAGGAGAGAGAGATGCGATGCAGATGAGAGAGAGGAGAGAGACAAGCAGAGCAGGAGAGAAGAGAGTTGGGGCAGAGAGACGAGAGTGAGCGCGCATTCACTCGAGTGGTGTTACATAGCATGAAGACTATACGACGGACGGTTTGAGATGTAAGAGGACCTGCGTAGGATCGAGATGAGGCGAGACGGAGCAGAGAGGAGAGCAGTCAGACAGAGAGACGAGTCTGATCGACAGAAGTCTGACTGAAGACCGACCTTCCGACGAGTCGATGTTAATCGAGTACGGGAGAAGGAGAGGAAGGAATGCTCGACGAGTACGATCGACGGGAGAGATGTGAGAGAGAGACGATCGAGAACGAGAGAACGCGGAGAGTGCAGGAGTTAGAGAGATGATGGAGACTGATAGAGAGTCTGATCTCGAGAGAGAGAGCAGTGAGCTGAGAGCAGCATGGGACGAAGAAGAGGAGATGATGAGACTGAAGAGCTGAGCGCCGGAAGAGAAGCTGTCGGCAAGCGAGAGCAGAGATGAGAGAGATAGAGGAGACGAGCTGACGATTGATGAAAGAGGAGACGACCTCGAGAGGCATTGGACTTGGAGAAGAGACATTTATCATATGATCAGACCTGATGAAAGAAGACCTCGGCAAGACAGCATGGTGAGAAGAGAAGAATGATGACGACGATCGAGAAATACCGACGATCTGAAAAGCCATACTAAGAGGATGAAGAAAGAGTGAGATTTGAGAAGAGATCCCTCGAGGAAAGATGCAATAGATCAAGCACGAGGGAGAAGAGATGCGAGAACCGGATTTGACCCCTGATGATGAGATGAAGAGAAATGAGGCCGCCAGCGAGATGACGTAGAGTGACCTAGGAAATTGATTTGAGGAGGGGGGCGGGGGAGTGCCTCGTCTCTGATGGTTGCTAGGTCGGTTTTGTGACTAGGGTTTAGTTTTCTGGTGGGAGAGACGTGGTGGTTGCATGTGGATGGGGCAGGGGGGGGGGGGGTAGGGGATGCTTTTTGGTTGCGTGCTTTGGGGGTATTGGTATCATGTTTTTCGGCTGGGGGGAGGGTTGGTGGTTTGTGGGGGTTTGATTGGTTTGGGTGTTGCGGTTGTCGTGGGGGAGGGGGGTGTGTTTGGGGGGTGCGCGGGGGTGTGCGGGTGTCGGGTTACCGGGGGGGTGCATTGTGAGGTAGAGGGGTGAGGGTGGGGGGGGGGGGGAGCGCGGGGAGTGGGGGGGGGCGGGTGTCTGGGGGGGGTGTGAGCGGGGGGGTGTTCTTGGTGCGGTGGGGGGTTTGCTGGTGGGGGGGGGTGGGGGCGGGCGGAGGGGGGGTGTTGGTCGGGGAGTGTTGCGGGGGTGGTCGGTTGGGGGTGTCGGGGGGGTTGTGGGTGGTGGGGGTGCGACGGGTAGGTGGTGGATTCTTGGGGGTTCGAGCGTGTGGGGTTTCGGTTTGTGGCGGCGGCGGGTATGTTTTTTTTGTTGTTTTGGGTGGTGGGGAGGGGAGGGGTGAAGTGTGGTGAGGGGGGGGGGTGGTCGGGGGCCAGGGGCACGCGCTGTCGGTGGGGTTGTTTTAGGTGTTTTGGGTGCTGTTTGTGGGGGGTTTGTTCGCGTCTGTTAGTGTTTTTGTTAGGATAGGATGTGTTGTTGATATGGGCTTATGTTTGTTGGGAGGGGTGTTGTCTGCGTCTTTTGTTGTGGGGGCGTGTTATCCGGTTTTGTTTGATTAGGTTAGCTGATTTTGGGTGTTTAGGGGGGTGCCTGTCGGTGTTTAGGGACCCACGGAGGTGAAGAAACGGGTTTGCGCGCTTGGTGTGGCGGTGCTAGGGTGTGTTTGACTTTGTTGCTGGGAAGGTGTTATGTTGTTAAGGGTGCGTTGTTGTTGTGGGGGGGCGTTGTGTGGGTTAGTAGTCCTGTTTGGGATGTAGGGGGTAAAGGTGGGCGGGGTCGTTAGGGTCTGTTAATATGTCGTTACTGGTATGGTTGTGGGGTTGGTTAAATCCTATGTTAGGGTTCTGCTAGGGGTGTCATAAACGGGAGGTGGGTGGTGCTATTATTGTCAGTTTATTTCGGGTGTCAGGTTGGTGCGGTGGTGACGATTTGTTTAGGGTGCTGTTAGGGGTCGCTTGAGTGTGTATGAGCGGAGTGTTTGACGAGTGGGTGTTGTAATAGTGGTGTGTGGGTGTATGGTTACTTTGTGTTCTTATCGTTGGGTGAGTCTTCATTTATTAGTGTGTTGTATGTTTAGTTTATGTTGACTAGGAAAACTTGTTTCGTTTTTCTGTAGTGTTGTTTGTGTTTTGTGCTTAATGTTACGTTGGTTGGTGGTGTGGTTGTTGTACTACCATGTTAGGAGGGGGTGTTGTGGTGTGCAGTGGGGGGGAAGGGTGCTCTGTTGTTTGTGTGCTATAGGTTGCGGTGTGTTTTGGGTTATGTGTGATCTGACGCTTGGGTGTGGGGGTGTTGTTTGTGGCTGTGTGTTAGGATTAATTGTGATGTTGGGTCTGTTGGTCTGCTTGAAGGGTTGTTAGATGTTATGGTTCAGGGCAGGTGGTGAGTTGGGTGTGGGCGGGGCGGGGTGTCGCAGTACGGTGGTTTTTCGTTCCTAGTTGAGTGTTAGGGTGGCAGGGCGGGTGGAGGGGGTAGGCCGTGTTTGTTTGTGTTGTATGTGTAGAGAGTGAATGTTACTGTTCATGTCGATCCGCGAGTGCCTTTGGGGTGTGGGGTTGGTTAGTCTTTGCTATTTGCCCGCTAAGGGCGGGGGGGGGGAGGGGGCCGGGCGGTTGGGTATTGATTTTTTGTTTATGATCGTGTGGGGGGCGTTAGGGAGGGTGAAAGGTGGGGGGGCTGTGGGGTGTGATTTGTTGATTAGGTGGTATGGTGGCGGGTCGAAGGGAGGTGTTAGTAGAGTGGGTGGGGTGCGAAGGGGGGGGTGCACGGGGAGGCTGTTTTGTCCGGGCGTGGTGGGGGGCGGAGCTGGGCGTTGTGCTTAAGGCGACGGGGTAAGACCAGGAGGGGCGGAGGGGACGGCCCGGCGGGGGGTGTTGTGGGGTGGGGGCCCGCGGAGCGGGAGGGGTCGGTGGTTCGGCGGTAGCTGGGGGTGTGTGGTTTAGTCTTGTTGTGGGGGAGGTGGGGGAGGTGGGCGAGGTGAGGGCGGGCCGGGAGACGGTGTTGCGGTGTGTTTGATAGTTGGTCTTTGTGTTGTTGGGCGTGTACTATGGATGGGGAAAGGGGGGGGGCTCTTGCTGTGTTGTAGGGCTATGGTTTCACCGCGTGTATGGGGGTAAGGGCTAGTGCGCTCGGTGCTTTGTGTAGGTTAGTTCTTGTGTTAGCGTGCACGTAATGAGGTGCCTTTGTTATTGTTTCTCCTGTCTGTCCGAAGGGCCTGTGTTATGTTGGGTTTTAGTTGATTTCTTGCGGGTGTACGTGTTTAGGCGTCGGTGTGGTCGTTTGTTTCGCGTCTGTTGGTTACTTTGTTTAGCACGACGTTTTGTGTTATTGTTTTGGGTAAGACGTCCGTCTGTATGGGGCCAGGGGTGTGTAAAGGGGTGTTTGTGCGCGTTTTGTTAAGATGGTTTAGTGTTGACATGTGGTCTACCCTGGTAGGTCGGGCGTTGATGGCGTTTGTTAGTGGGGGGGTGGTTTTTCATGATTTCGATGTACTCTTGCGTTTTTGTCTGTTGATAGGCGCTTTGCTTCGTGTTTTTAGTTATTTCTGCTACCACTTTGCTGGGGTAGATTTTGGGTCGCTTTTATACGGCCGATCCCTTGTCTTGTTACTTGTTCTTACGGCCGGGGATTGGTGTTCTTCTGGTAGCTTGTAATTTGATGCTCACTGTCTTGGTTATAGGGATTGTGGTTAGCGTCTGATATGCTCGGCGGGGTGGTTGTCGGGTGTTGGGCGGGGGTTTTTGTGGGGGGTTTGGTGGCGCTCTTTGTTATTTTCAAGGACGGGGGCATGGCCGGAGCATCGGTCCGGGGAGTGTTGAGTGGTAAGCTGTCTTTGTTTTGTTTTTGGGTCAGGGGGATGTCGGTCTGTTTACATCGTTTCGGGTTTTTTGGTGTTGCCGGTTCACGTCTGCCCTGCCGTCTTTAGTTTTGTTTTCGGCGGGGCTGATGTGTGTTTGTGCGTTGCTTTTTTTCCTATGCTCTCGCGTGTAATTCTATGGAGTTGCGTAGGTGGGGTGCTTGGGCGGTGTCTACCTGGTTTCTTGAGTGTTCACGGTGTGGGTCTTTTCTTGTTGGCTGTGTGTTTGGAGGTGGGTCGAGGGGGGCCGTTAGTTTTGGGTATGTTGGGGGGGTGCTCTGGGTTTAAGGTGCTCCAACCTTCAGTTTGTCTGTGTTTGAGTGTTTCTAATCTGGGGGGTTCTGTTATGTTTTTTTGTTTCGGAGGGTGTTTGGTGATTACGTCGCTCTAGGTATCCGTAGGGTCTGTTGGGGGTGGGAGCGCCGGGTCGTGCGTGATGGTGTATAGTTAGCGTGAAGTTTGTCTGGCAGGTGTTGGGGGTTGTCTAGGTCGGTGTGGCGGTCTAGGTATGTACGGTATATAGGTAACTTGGGGGTGGAGGGTCAGTAGTCGAGTTGAGTTCATCGTTAGGTGGCGTTGTTTTGGTGATTTTAGGCGCGATACGAGGGGTCATGGGGGCGGCTGTGGTCTGTGATCGGGTAAGGTGCAGATCGTGGGTGGTGTGTTAGCCGGTGTACGCGGCGGAGGTGAGAGTTTTTTTGTGGCGGGGGGGTCGTTGCTACACTTTTTCCTCAACGCTAGGTGGATGCGGTTAAATGTTCTGGTGTGGTTGTTACGGTGATCCTGGTTGCGGGGGGGTGCTAGGGGGTGCTTGTTAGGCGTGTTGTTCGCCTCTGAGGGGGGGGGGGTGTGGGGGGTCGCAGGAAGGAGGGGTGGTACGCGTGTGGGGGGGGGAGTGTTTGGGTTTGTTTTTGTGGGGGTGAGGGGTCCGCGGATGGAGGTTTCTTCGCGTGGGGGGGGTTGTCGACGTGGTGGGGCGCGTTGGATGGGGGGTTGTGTCCGTTGGCCGGCTGGAGGGGTGTGTGAGCGGGCCGGGGGGGTGTGGGTGGGGGGGCTGGCCGTTTGCGGTGTATGGGGTCACGTTTGTTTGTTAGTTGGGTCGTGGGGGTGGGAAGTGTGCGTCTATAGCCTCCCTATGTTCTGTCTTGTTCTGTGGTCTTATTGGGGGGGTTGTTGGCGTGTTTTAGGTGTTTGGGGTTAGTCTTGTTGGATTGTTATGGGGGGTGGGTGCATGTGTGTTGCCTATGCTTACTTCGAGGGGGTTGATATACGCGCGTCGCTGTGTTAATGTTATTTTCGTTGTTTTTCACTGCTGCGTTTTGTTGTTTGTGGGGGCCGTTACGTTATTTGTTTGACTTATAGAATTATGCATTTAAGTAGTTTGGTATTGACTCGTTGTTGGT
>JAPQNM010000027.1:32500-57500 GCA_029783475.1 Metacarcinus magister
CACTATATTCTAAAAATCATTATATAACTTTTTGTATATATATAAAAACCCTTTTCTAACTAATGAAATTCAACTCAATTCTTTCTCTCTCTCTCTCCCTACAATATCTAACTAAATTTCTATCTACAATACAATACATTTTCATATTTAATTTACCTTTTAATTCCTAGTTTTATACCCCTAAGCTGCCTTACTCTTCTTATCCTGATCTTCTTCCTCTTCTTCTTCTTCCTCCTCCTAAAAAAGCCCACAAAGAGAGAGAGAGAGAGAGAGAGAGAGAGAGAGAGAGAGAGAGAGAGAGAGAGAGAGAGAGAGAGAGAGAGAGAGAGAGAGAGAGAGAGTAACCAATCCTCTCACTCTACAAGTCTGAAAGAGAACATATCATTTTATTAACACTCATTTTTAAATCCAAATTATATAAAATAAATGGGAGATAATGCATTTATTAGCTTCAAAATAATTCAAATAAATAAATAAATAAATATAATCTACCCCAAAGCACTTAAATATATGTTAAATTAATGTATACAACTCATACAAATATATAATTAGATTTATGTTAAGTTAAGTTAAATTATTCTTTCAAAACTATTATATTCTTGAAGTAATGTAATGTAGCAGTTAGTAATAGGAACACAAATATATATATATAAAAGAAATATTAATAGTTTAAATGTCTATGAATTAATGAAAGAAAGTTGTGATTAAAATAAACACAATAGATTAGAATAAATAAATGAAAATAGGCATTAATAGTTCAAAATTGGTATAAATGCATTAATAAAGTGGATTGAAATAAAACAAAAATAGATTGAAACACACACAAAAAAAAAGAATAAATGACTGAACTAAACAAAAAAAGCTGAAAGTTAGCAAAACAAAACATAAACATTAACATCAAACGAGACAAAAAGAAAACAAATGAAGGAAAATAATATAATACAAAATAAAACATGAAATTATATACACCACATATTACCATTTCCTTCCACAGCAAAACAGCAAAACAGCAACACCACAACCAGGTCAAGATGCAACACCACAGCACCACCACCACCACCACCACTATCACCACCTATTAGTACAGCTAAGACCAACTTATTATATTAAAGTATTTAGTAACGGAACATTATCATCATCATTATCATTGTTATTATTAGCGTTCAAGCATCGGCATAATATATTTACATTTAAAAGTTACGTATGTACATATATACACACACACACACATACAAATTATTTATAGCAATGAGAATAGACTAGAACAATTACTATTAATACCACAATTAGGTCTTCTCCTCCTCCTTCTTCTTGCCGCTGCTGCTGCCGCTGTTAGAGGTCATCATGTGTACCATTGCTAACGTACACACGACAAAGTACACATAGCTTACATCACTACACTCGGATTACACACACACATACATACATACAAATACACACATAATACACTAAATAATAATACAGTTCCCCGTAAATAAAGTGTATGTATGTACGTATGTATTAGCAATATATAGACAGGTGATCCGAGACAGTAATAGACAGATGCAGGTGTGTCGTCTCGTTACAGACAGATAGACAGACAGACAGACGTACAGACACACAGACGTACAGACAGACAGACAGACTCCCACATTTATCTGGTATTAAACACAACATATATTTTTTTACTTCTTTAATACCTTATATTTTTTACATCATTACTAGGAACAAAGACGAAGAAAATTACTATTACTATTACTATTACTACTACTACTATTACTACTATTCCTTACACACATAGGAGGAACAATACTACTACTATTACTACTACTATTACTTACTACTATTACTATTACTATTATTCACGTGGCAAGAATATAATATCACTTGATAATATAGACTTTAATTTTTGGTTACATAAAGCACAAACTAGCTTGAATTTTTTGGTTTTGAGAGAGAGAGAGAGAGAGAGAGAGAGAGAGAGAGAGAGAGAGAGAGAGAGAGAGAGAGAGAGAGAGTATATATATGAATAAATAATACTAATACCATACCAACAAATATATAATAGAAAATAATGAAAGAAAAACGAAAAATTCTACATAATACAAGTGAATTATTAATCATATCTTTTCAAAATGACATTAATTGATATTATTTTTTACCTGTATATGAAATTACAAGTAAATAACAATAAAATAAAGTTAATTAAAAACACTTATGTCATTTTGAAAAGCTATGTTATAAATTCCATTAAAAAAAAATGAAATAAAAAGTTAATAAAAATATGCAAGCACCCCCTACACACTACATCTACTTTTGATATAGAAAACGGGCTGACCCACAAGGCATCTACATCCTACAATGATTTCTACGTTCAATTATATTTTCTTTATTATTATATCTGTTTTTTGGGACAAGAATTTACATGAATTAATAAATCACTGAAATCAGATCATAAATAAATAAGATCTATAAGTATTGTGTCGCTTTTCTTTCTATATGTAGGATAATCTGGACACTTTTTCATTTCATCTATAATATTTACCTGTTGATAAATGACATTATTTCATCTATAAATTACCTGGAGGAGAAAATTAAGTGTTATTGTGTCTATAATTGATGCTAAATTCTACATAATAATCCTTTTTTTTATATATAAATTAATACATTGTAGGATTAAAATTAAATAAATAATGTCCCCACACCAGTAAGATAAATAATTAGGCTAATTATAGGTAATTAACTGACTGTATGTACCTAATCACCACCATTACCTGCTCTTCCAAAAAGGTGTTAAAGCCTCATTAACTGTCCCCAAAAAACAATGAAAACAATAAATTAACAGATCATTAAATTTTCTTGAACTAAACTTAAACTAACAGTAATTTGATTTTTTTTTTTCTCTCAGTCTTTCTAAATGCAAATATTTTTTTAACGTAACTTAAACTAACCATTATTTAATTTTTTTTTTCCCTCTCCGTCCTTCAAAATTCAAATATATAACTGTGTAATTCCGCAAAATCACGTCTTTTTTAACAATATTCCGAGACCGTCCGACGAAAAACCAAAATTCTGTCGCGTATTGAAGAAACTAATTTAAACACCAACTTATTTTCACATCCGCAACAATAAATAAACAAATACTTATCGTGACGTTTATTGAACATGAATAAATAATCAAACAAAGAGAAAACGGCATCGGAACGGATACTCAAATAATTATAACCAATAGGGGACGAGGCAAGAATATACGTGTGCGTTTATACTAGAATGTTATGACGTGTGTACCTCCTCTCTCTTTCTATAATAATACATGTGTGTGTGTGTACCTTCTTCCGTCTCCTATGTGCGTAAAACTAATCCCGAGAAACACAATATAAAATGAACACAATAATTACGTACATATCGGTGGTTACGTACACTTATATTTCTGTCTATAAGTAGTTGAATCGTTGGACAGAATATAAACTCGTCGAACTTATAATTACAGAAAGTCAAATAAATACATAATAATACCCAATACAGGAACTCTTTATGTATCTATTACCAATGTTTACAAAGACAATATTTAAACGTAAACCACATAAATAAAATTGAACTGAACACTCGCGGTACAGAACGCACATGACGTACACACATACGCACACTTTACCAATGTTTACGAAAAAGCTCGGAGGAGAAAGAGGAATAGTAACAGAGAGAGAATGTAGATACAGTAAGTTATGTGAAATATTTCCTCAGATTACAGAGACAAAAGCTGAATCTCACAAACTAATTAACTCATTACAATTACATTATTACAGTGAGGAACACAAGCTTGGCTATACCCCTACACATACACACACACACACACGCGCACACACACACAGCACACATACGTACACGCTCGCTTAGACTCTCCAATGTTTAACGATAGAAGAAAAAACTAGTCAGACGGAGATTTTTTGAGAAACTGAGATTAATTTACAATGGTGATAAACACACACACACACATATACACACACACACTGGCATGGAGTAATTATATATCCAAACAGATAATTATATAACTGGTTTGATAATTAGGTTAATAATTAAACTGGTCTGTCTATCTCTCTCTCTCTCTTTGACGTCTGAGAAGGAATGAAAATTACACCTACCTTCATATAATAATAATAATAATAATAATAATGATAATAATATTTTTGATTAATTACTGTTTATGTAATTATGTAGCTGTGTATTCTTGATAAATTACACATGAATTAACCACCACCACCACCACCATTACCACCACCACACACATACACCCACACAAAAAAATAATAATATACACATTGAAAAATATACCGTACATAATATCTATAATAATGTCTATACACCTGTTTGGAAAAGCCATTCGTGTACGCAATAAAGCCTTTTATAAACAAGCAAAATTATCATTATTATTATTATTATTATTATTATTTTTTGTGCATTTACCTTCAAGCAGTGATATATAAATGCAAGACTTGATTTACTTGACTTCATTAAACAGCAAAGTGTGTGGCTGGTTAGTGTGTGGGAATACTTTATATAATTAATATTAAATACACATACTCCATGCCTCACACACACCTACACACACACACACACATTTACGTACACACACATATACGCACATACCATAAGCCATAAGCACTGTCCTTCACCTAACTCAACTCACTCAATCATCATCATTATCATTATTATCATTATCATCCACTTTTGACCTATATTTCCACTCTTCATCCGTGTCATCCACCCGAGGGCCTGACACGGATGAGAGGTGGATGCAAGTAAGAGTGGATGAGGACTCAGAATTCCTTGATCTGTTTATATGCCGTGCGTGTGAGTTTATATTATATTGATGTTACTAAATTACCGTTATTTATTGATGTTATTGTTATTATAAACTGGATTGGCATTATTTAGTTATTTATTATTATTATTATTGTTATTATAGACTGCATTGATATTAATTACTGTTATTTAAAGATGTTATTGTTATTATAGACTCAATTGAAGATATTTAATTACTGTTATTATTATTATTATGGTTATTATAGCCATTTAATTACTGTTATCATCAACATTAGCTAACTTATATCGCATTGTCGTCATTTAATCAGTTATAATTGATATCATTACTATTATTATATTATTTACAGCTTAATTCTTGATATTAATCCCCAAAAAACAACATAAACACGCATAAATCACCACATAAACATAACAGCGAATCTGAGTATGAATTTAAGTACAAGATCGAGTCTGAGTCTGAGTCCGAGTGAGTGAGTGAGTGAGTGAGAGAGAGTTACCCAAGTAGACGCAGTGTGAACCTTTGAGTCATCTACTTTACGTACAGGACCCTCATTGTGTTGGTAAACCCGGCTCCCTTCTGCCAGCCTGTCACCACCACCACTGGGTCGCCGGACTTGACAAATCCTCGCTGCTTTCCAAAGGCGACAGCATAGTCTACCCTGGCATTGACGTCGTCCATCCAGTCCTCGACGCGCTCAGCTGTGTAGGAGAAGGTGGTTTGAGTGAGTGGTTGTGGTGGTGGTGGGTGGGTGTGTGTTTTTGTTGGTTAAAAGGTGTGTGTGTGTGTGTGTGTGTATGTGTGTTTCTTGGGGATCACGCTCTGGATTTGTGTTTGTGTATGTGTGTGGGTGTGTGATGAAATGTAGATCAATTGTGATGTGGTAGTTATGATTACTGTGTGTGTGCATGTGTGTGTTTTTTGTGTGTGTGTTTAATTTATTGTTATTATATATGTCAGATTAATATTGATTACTACAAACATATCATTATTATAGTAAAGAAGCCAAGATTTTAAAGCCTAGTTAACTAAATTATTAATATTATTATTACTATTAACTCTAAAATCAAAGCAATTATTCTAGACATAAGAAAAATAATAATAATAATAATGACTACTATTACTATATATAATTAAAACGTAACATTAAAAAAGATAAAATAATAATAATAATTGTGTTATTACTATATATAAATAAAATGTTAATATATAAACTTAATAACTATAGGAAAAAATATATATAAAAGTATTAGGAGCAATAAAATATATACATTAATACATCTTAATTCTACTGAAGCCGTTAGGAAATAATAAATGTATAACTATAGACGAATGAATACGTCCAGCGCCTAAAAAAAACCATAAGCACTGAGAACATAGTGATCTTAATAAACGCTCACACACACACACACACACACACCCGCACATACGACACCCAAGTTAATAAAGGATAGGAAAAGGAATGAAAATATAAACGAACGAACACACTAAATAAATAAACGAAACAAATCTATCATACAGCATTAACTAACCGTACAGAAACACAAGGAGAGAAGCTTAACTAACTACATAGCAACTTAACGAGGCTTTAGACAATGTTAACGACCCAACGAAGTGCTAAAATAAAGACATAATTTTACATATGAAAGCTTAATTATTAACATAACTACTTAACGACCCAACGAAGTGCTTCCAACCTACCGTCATTGTCACCGTCTGCATGCACGGCCCGGGGTGAGGCAGGCATGCAAGGAAACACAAACCGCATCAAGTTAGGTGGAATGAAATCATCAACACAGACACAGACAGGTCATGATTAATAGAGGTTAGTGTGGTATTAAATTAGATTAAATTATATATAAAAAAAAACATTGATTATTCTATTTTTACACAAAGGTATGTTTTTTTCTAGACTAATTTGGTTTTATTTCATCTTTTATTATTTTCTTTTTTCAATTAATTCTTTATTTTTTTGGTTTTGGGTCAAATTTTGGTTTATATTTCCTGTTATTTTTTGTAAACACATAAATTTCTTCCCAATTTCCATATTTCAGCTTAAATTTTCCGGTTTTAATTATTAATATCTATGGAAACGCATCAATTTTTTTTTCACAATTTTCATGTTTCACCCAAATTTTCATTATTATCATTCTATATTTTCTTGAATGCATCATTAATTTAAGTTTTCTTAGGTATATATATATATATATTTCCATTTGTTTCCTTCATGGTGACTATAATAATAATAATAATAATAATAATAATAATAATAGTGAGGTAGTGAGGCGTTGATGGCAGACGACTCAATAATTTATACATATTATTTATATTTATATTTACTCAAACCTTAATTGAACGCCATTGAAAAAAAAATGATGTAATGTTAGTCTCGGTCCTAAAAAAAAATATATTAAAAAACGATGATTATATAAATGCTAAAAAAAGATAAAAAAAAGTTGTTAATCTCAACGAAACCAACATTTAAAATTGCGGCTTTGCTTTATGAATATACAAAAAATAAATAAAATAAATAAATAAAAAGCGCGCACACACATACACAAACGCACACACACATATATTAGCGTTTATTTCTCACTAAAAACTTCGCTTCATTATCGGAAATAAACAAAAAAAATAAACAAACACACACACACACACACACACACACACACACACACAGCCGTTTTGATGCAGATGCAAGCGAGACGGAAAATAAATAAATAAATAAATAAATAAATAAATAAATAAATAGATAGATAGAGATAGAAATAATTGTCTTTATTATTGTTTTTTGAGAGGAAATTGAGAGATAAGGAAAGAGATAAAAATAAAAAATAAAGAATATATATAGACAACCATTCTCTCTCTCTCTCTCTCTCTCTCTCTCTCTCTCTCTCTCTCTCTCTCTCTCTCTCTCTCAGGTAAGTAAACAAATCTATAAACGAAACAAATAAATAAATAAGTACGAGGCGTTAAAGGACTGAGCAACACACACACACACACGTACACACATACATACACACACGCACACAAAGCCGACGTACCCTTCTGTGGCACTGCATTGAGAACACGCACATGTGTACGTAAAGAGAGGGGAAAAAAAATATATATCAGACACAGACACTGATACGGCAACGCGCACACACACACACAGAAACGCACACGTGTACGTACGCCTGTGTGAGTGATTTGGATCAATTTCCTTCCATCACATGAAAATAATAACAATAATAATAATAATTCTTCATTTACCTGTATCAGTAATTAATAATTGGAATAATGACCTAAATTACACATAGTTATAATATCTAACCACCTAATGACCCCAGCACCCCCCCCCTTCCCCCCCAGCCCCACCCCACCCCTTCCCCC
Source organism: Metacarcinus magister (assembly GCA_029783475.1). Classification (NCBI taxonomy): domain Eukaryota; kingdom Metazoa; phylum Arthropoda; class Malacostraca; order Decapoda; family Cancridae; genus Metacarcinus; species Metacarcinus magister. The sequence continues at coordinate 40,671 of JAPQNM010000027.1, forward strand.
CCCCAGCCCCACCCCACCCTGGCCTTACCTGTGTAGTGGATAGGTACAATCCCGCGGTGGAGATGGCCTTGTCTAGCCACCTGAGGGAAGCGGGTCACGGCCATGATGGGGCAGCGTGGCCGGTACTTGGAGACCAGGTGAGCCGAGCGTCCAGTGGTGGTGATGACGACGATAGCCGAGGCCATGGCTTTGAACGAGGCCTCAACCGCTGCAATGGCTGTGGTGTGGGTGGAGTCTGTGGGCAGGGGCACCTAGAGGGGGGAAGGGGAAGAAAGCAGGGGAGGAAGGGGGAGGAGAGGAAGGGAAGGTGGAGATAGGGTAAGGGAAGAGGAGTTATAATATAGTAAATAAGAGGTAGATATATATAGTGTAATAAAATATAATAAGGTATAACAGACACACATACACACTATAAAACACACATACACATACACCAGTCCATCCAAACACACACACAAACACACACACACAACTGTCCCCAAACACCCCAAATACACACACAACTGTCCGCAAACTTAAAATAAACCATCAATTACTATCACATTATCAACCTAACCTAACCTCACCTGCTGGGAGAGTTCAGTGAAGAGTTGCTTATGCCAGAGAGCAGCCTCGGCCTCTCGTGCAATATTAGCCATTGTCCTAACACACACTAAGGGGTAGTCTCCCTTGGCGGTCTCCCCGGACAACATAACACAGTCAGCTCCGTCCATGATTGCATTACCGACGTCGGACACCTCAGCGCGGGTTGGGCGAGGCTTCTTAACCATGGACTCAAGCATTTGTGTGGCACAGATCACTGGCTTGCCAACCTAGGGGGCGGTTAGAGGGTAGGAGAGATAAATGAAAGGTAAAGGAGAGAGAAATAGAGTTAAGAAGGAGGGAGGGAGAGGGAGAGAGAAGTAGGGAGAGAGAGGGTTAAGAGAAGTGTACAATACCTTAAATAAATAAACAGACTATTAAATCCACACAGATATATATGTATTTTGGGCACAATGTTAATGAATAAATAAACATAAATAAATAGAATTAAATAAACATCAATAAAACACAATAATATACACACACACACCTTACTACACCTAACTACCATTAAATTTGGGGCATAATATTAAAATAAATAAATAAATAAATAGATAAATCAATAGAATATATATAAATAAAACAATACAACACTACATCAACAAAACAATAATAATAATAATAATAATAATCACATAAATAACATTGAAACTAGCCTAGAATTAACTTTTTGGCCACGATATTAAAACAAGAAATATAATAAAGAACACAACACAACACCAAATAACCAATAAAACCATAAATATAAATAAAAAACCGAACACTATATATAGACAACATAAACACACCCACATACCTTATTGCACCTTGCCAGCATTTGTTTTTGTGCAATAAACACCTTCTCGGCGGGAATTTCAATACCCAGATCACCTCGAGCAATCATGATGCCGTCGCCTTCCTCAATGATGGAGTCAATGTTCTTACAGCCTTGGTGGTTCTCGATTTTACTGATGATGAGGATATTCTTACCAGCATCACCTAGGAACAGGAGGAGGAGGAGGAGGAAGAGGAGGAGGGAAGGATTCAAAAATATATGTTGGAGTTAGTTTGTCGTATCAATATTCATTTCTAAAATAAATAATAAACTAAATGATAATAAATTTGTATATATATAAAAATCAGTGGTAAAATTTCATGCCTACATACACATAGCCATTAAAAATACACTTTCTTAAACCCTCAAAAGAAAAAAAATAGATATATAAATACACAAAAACACAATAGATCACAAAAAAAATCACCATTTCTCCCATTTAAACACACCCAAACACATACCCAGGACATGTTTGATCTCCTTCACGCCCGCAGCATCCCTAATGAAGGATGCAAACACCATATCCACGCCCATCTTGACCCCAAGGAGCAGATCACTCTTGTCCTTCTCAGAGACAGCTGGCAGGTCAACAGGAACCCCAGGAAGATTGACCCCTTTCTTGCTGCCCAACATACCCCCGTTCTCAACCTCACACATGATGAAGTCGGATCCTGGTGGTGGTGGTGGTGGTGGAGAGGGGTTGAAAGAGGTTAGGATAGGTTAGGAGGAGAAGAGAAGAGAAGGAGGAGAGAGGGGAGGTGAGGTTAAGTTAAGTTAAGTTAGGTTAGGAAGCAAAGGAGGAGGATAAGGAAATAGGTGTAGGAAGAGGAGGAGGAGGTATAGAAGAATATAAACCATTAATTAATAATAAAATACCATAAATAAACATGATTATTAGTACAATTATCACACAAGCTCAAATAAAGAGAAGGAGAGGAGGAGGAGGAAGAGGTGTAAGAGGAGGAAAAAAATATATAATTGATAATAATATAACATAAATATCATTATTATATTATCACCCATAAAATAAGGTCACGTAAGGTCAGATATAGTTCAAATAAAGTTAAATATAGTTAAATAAAGCCCGAATATTATCAAAATCCATATCTCAAGTTAAATAATGTCACAAGATAAGATTAAATAAAATTAAATAAATCAATCAATAAGGTAATCTAGCATTCAATAAAATAAAACAGAAATAGAATAAGGTCAGATGAGGTCAACTAAAATCTGAAATAAGGTCACATACGGTTAAACAAACTATAATCACGTTAAATAAACCTCAAATCAAATCACATAAGGTCTAAATAACATAAAATAGAATAAAATACCTCAATAAAAATCATAAAAATCCACATTGACTCACCAATTTCCTTAGCGATGAGCGAGATGAGTCCGTCGTCCACAAATATCCTGTTGTTGGCCTTCACCACCTTAGTAATGTTGACGTAATCCAAGTACACACATTCTACGGTACACTTGTCATAAAACTCCTTATCCGTGGTAAGCTTCACCTTCTCTCCGACCTTCAGTTCAACCTCTGCCGATGCTCCCTGGGTCAGAAAAAGGTCATTTAGAGAAGGTCAAGATACACACACACACAGATACACAGATATAAATACACATAAAATTATCCGATAACATCAATTTATAAACATACACACACACACACACATACCCCTTCTAGCAGTCCAGTCCTGATCTCTGGTCCCTTAGTGTCCAATGCAATAGCTACAGGGTGAGAGTGTCCAATCTTCTTTGAATAACTCTCGGAAGCCTTGCGCACATTTTCTATTGTTTCAGCGTGGTATTCGTGCGTTCCGTGAGAGAAGTTCATGCGTGCGATGTTCATTCCAGCTTCCATCATCTGTTCCAGCATCTCAACGGAACGGGAGACGGGACCTGGGGGTGTTAGGGTGGTATGAGGTCAGGTTAGGTTAGGTTAGGTTAGTGTGTGTGTTATATTTCAATGTTTTTTTTTATTTCTTTTATTATATCTTTTTACACTTTATTATTCAGTTTTAATAAATATATATGGTTAGGTTAGGTATTTTGAGTTTGATTTTAGTATTATTATTATTATTGATAGTTGTAGTAATGAATAAAATGTCAAATTATTTATCTATTAATTTATGTATGTATGTACGTATGTGTGTGTACATATATTTGCATAAAGTTAAGTGGACATGATATACCATATCACATACACACACACAACTACAAATTTACATACACACACACATAATAATAATGACAGTGTATTGATTTACCAACTAGATAAATAAATACACACACACTGTTATCATCACTATTACATACACACACACACACACCCATACGCACACATGTACGCGACTCACCAATGGTACATATGATGCTACTCAGCCGCTGGGAGAAAGGCCGAGAGTCTATGTCCAACGCGCACATGTGGTCCACCTGCGTGTACGCATTGGCGGCCTCCAGCTGCATAGGCTGAACCTTAGACATCTGTGTGCGTAGAAAGAAAAAAAACGCACACGAATGATTATCAATTTATCTGAAATTTACGAACCCCAGAAAAATATTTAATGATAATGATTAATTGAACCGAAACATACGAGATAAAATAATATTAATTAACTAAATCATTAATTCACCCAAAACGTAACTTAACGTAGTATTAAAAAAAACACGAATCAATTAATAATAGAACGTAAAAACCACACTATAAACGTATAAATATAAAAAAAAACCTATATAAATCACCCATTAATCCCAACCAAACATTATCAATTAACCAAAAACAAACCAAGATATATATAAAAAAAAATAAATAAATAAAATAAATAAACACACATCAACTTATAAATCATCCTCTGTTTTTCCGACTCACCAAATCCATGTTGACAAGTTTGCTTCCACACGTTCGCTGAAATACAAACAAACTGAAACACCCGTGACCTCCAGAGTGCCAAGGGGTAGGTAGAGGGCACCGTATGACCTTGCTTGGCACTCCCTTTGTACAGTGCCAATGGGAGACGGGGAGGAGGGTGTGTGTGTGTGTGTGTCTGTGTCTGTGTCTGTGTGTGCCAAGTATATTAATGGTTGTTTTAAGCGTTTGTTTGAGGGTGTACATGTATGTGTGCGTGTGTGTGGTGTGTGTGTAAGTGTGGATTATAGACTGGTGTATGTACGTGTGTGTGTGTGTACGTATCTGTGTGTATGGCTTCTCAGAATGTATAAATGTACAGGTTAGGTTGTACTAATCTCCCCTCTCCCTCTCCCTCTCTCTCTCTCTCTCTCTCTCTCTCTCTCTCTCCCTATCCCTCTCTCTCTCTCTAATGACCTGTTCTCTAGAAATAGATTTGGCACAATGTATGACAGTTGCCAGGCTGCTCTCTCTCTCTCTCTCTCTCTCTCTCTCTCTCTCTCTCTCTCTCTCTCTCTTATTTTTATAGAGAAAATCCATCATATATTGAATTCCTTTCTATTTTTTTTATCAAGAAGAAAAAGAAGAAAAAGAAGAAAAAGAAGAAGAGTAAGAAAAATAATAATAATAGTTTAATATTTAACCCGAAATATAATATCAAGAAATAATAATAATAATAATATAAATAATACAATACTTGATAAATACATCATAGAAATAGTACATTGTTTAGATATACAATTAATTATTAGTATATCTATTCAGTGATCTATTCATGCATTCATATGTTCAGTACTTCAATGATATATTATATCATTATCTATAGGAATCCTTGTCCACCACCCTTGTAATAATCCAATATTTAGCCATCCCACCTGTCATCCCTATCCATACTCTGATCCAACCGTCTTTTAAAGCTACCTATTGAATCACCACTTACTACGTGTCTACCCAGCCTATTCCAATCGTTCACCACTCTGTTAGTGAACCAATATCTACCTATGTCTGTCCTGAATCTAAGTTTTTCTAGCTTGTACCCATTTCCACGTGTCCTATCCTGACTACTAAACTCTAAAACCTGATCAATGTTACCCTTATTAATTCCTTTTAGCCATTTGAAAACCTCAATTAAATCCCCTCTTGCCCTCCTTCTCTCTAGGGAGTGGAGATTAAGACGTTTTAACCCATCTTTGTAGGGTAAATATCTCAGCCCCTGAATCATCTTGGTCATTCTTCTCTGGACTGCCTCTAAGGAGCCTATATCTTTCCTATAATAAGGGGACCAAAACTGAGCTGCATAATCTAAGTGGGGTCTAACTAGCGCTAAATACAACCTCAGAATGACCTCAGAACTCCTATTTGTCACACACCTACTAATAAATCCCAGTATCTTGTTGGCTCTATTTCTAGCTATAATACACTGTTCCCTGGGGCGCAAGTCACTGCTTATTTGAACTCCTAAGTCCCTCACACTATATGACTTTCCTAAGCTAGTGTCATTTAAAATCAATATCATTTAAAATCAATACATGCATAGAGGAAGGTGAAAGAGAGAGAGAGAGAGAGAGAGAGAGAGAGAGAGAGAGAGAGAGAGAGAGAGAGAGAGAGAGAGAGAGAGAGAGAGAATTGAGCTAATTATAGGATAATATATGTAATTAAGTAATTTGTATGTAATAAAACGCATGTTTTAAATGTAGTGAAAAATTAAGTGTAATTCTGTAATAATAATAGTGATAATAAAAACAATAATAGCGAATAAATAATTATATAAATAATTAATAAGAGAATATTCTAGACAAAATAAACTAATATATAAAAAATAAATGAATTCTTATAAGATATTTTCTAATTACTAAGAAAACTATATTCCAAATAAAAATAAGTAAAAAATTGTTTTAAAAAAATCGAAAAATAATTATGCGACACAAATAAAATAAAATATATTTATAAAAATAACATTTAATCATAAATTATATCAATTTTTCTTAAAAATCAAGAAAAATATTGGAAAAAAAATATAAAACGACGCAGATAAATCAATAAATGTATAGAATAAAAATAATAATAATTCCTACAATATATCTACAATAACAACACCAAAAATAAAAACATACTTCAACCAGGAAACTACTGAAAAAACATGAAGACACACCCATCCAAAACTACCTTAATAAACCTTACCTTGCTTTAATGACAGGTATACTCTATCTCCGGTGTAATAGCAGAGCTCCAATGTGCTGGTGGGGGGTAGACAGCGTGGTATCCTGCGTAGGACTGACGTAACACTGAGGACAAGGCAACACAACACCTCCTCTCTTGGTCTCGGTCGTGGCTCCTCCCCCTTCCTTTGACCTTGTGAATACCTACACCGGCATCTCGTCCCAATCCACGTGTCTTGGCTTCAGTTATATAGATCTATTTTTTACCTAAGGGTTTTCTAACTACATATACTTAACAAATATTAAAGTTTATATTATTTAAAATGATTATATAGACATGCTGTGGTTTTTAATGTGCGTTTTCATTTTTTTGGTTATTTATAAAATGTTCATGTTAGGTTTAAAACGATATTTACATCATATACGTCGCCTAGAAATATATTATTATATCATTCAGTTTTTTCAGGTTGGACGTATGTGATTTTTATATCGTTATTTAGAGTTTTTCGGTAAATAATAAAATGTTGAGTTGAGGCTTCGAACATTCTCTCTCTGACATTGCTGTCTTGTAATACTTCGGTGACTTTAAATATATCTCGATACAAACAATAAACACATTAAAACACCACATAGCCTTACATAAACCAAAGAATCACAACATTATATAGCATCAACTATACTTATCAACACAGAAATAATATATTGAGCCGAATAAATCCTTACCATCTTAGTACAGGACGTTCCCACCAGATGATGCAATACTTCCATTACAACCTTATAACACTAAATAAAACACCTCCATTACCATACATTATACAAAACGTGAATAAGTATACACATTAATAAACAAATGAAGGAGTAAGAAGGACTAGAAACCTTAAGAAATGGAAGAAAATAATAAAAATCAATACTATATTATCACTCCCACACGTCATAAGTTTCTGTTTATTAATGTATTTGACCTGAAAATACAAAAAATATTCATAAGATAAATATAAATAACACTTTAAATACACCAAATGATGCATAAGAGACAGTAATCAGGTAGAGAGAGAGAAGAAAAAAAATTAATATGACATTCCATCTCAATTTTATATATTTTTTACTTAATATGTATATCTCTCTCAGGTCAGTGTTTGTAAATCATTCAATAAACAATACAAAACTTCTTTACATACCTTTTATATCCAAGCTTACTGTTTGTTTTGATTCCAGGCGTGACTGAACTAAAACTGGAATTGGACTCTCATTCAAGGCTGCCTGCACGGCCCCATCAAATTCCTAAGAAGAACACTCCCATTCCAGTTTAAGATGGTATGTTTGAGGTGTGTGTGTGTGTGTGTGTGTGTGTGTGTGTGTGTGTGTGTGTTGTGGTGTGTGTGTGTGTGTGTGTATTTGTGTTTGGGGTATTATTTTACGTCTTCACCAGACCGCTCTAGAGAATTCAGGGTTATATGTTTACATTACCTGATGCATTTTGAGGTTTTCTTAATTACATTTCCGTCTATGTCTCCGTCTCCGTCTAGTCTATGAGATATTCAAAGTTTTCTGTGAGACCTTCTCTTCGAAAAGTAAAGTTTAGTTTGGTTTGAACAAGGTTCTGTTATTTGTCAATGTAGGTTAAGGGTTGGTTAATTTGGATATATATGTTTATACTTGCACACACACACACACACACACACACACACACACAGTTTCCCCCTCAAACACACACAAACACAGCCCAAACAAATATATATTACATAAGCTAATAATTCTATATGCGTAGTTTGGTTTTTTTCATAATTGTATATGATTTAAATGCAAAATGAAAATGTTACGTCAAAATATTTTTCATTTTGTTTATTTTCCTTAATAAGAAACAAAACATTATAGAAACTTTTCTGGAAATCAAAAAAACAATTATAATAACCTTAGAAACCATAGAAAACATTAATAATCAAAGATATCAAGAAAAAAATATTCAATAAGCTAATCATTTAGTACGCGGGCAGCGTCCAGTCCCGCAGTGCAGTCACATGATGCATCCCCCGCCAACTCACCGCTAATTTAGAGACTTTTTCCATTAATTCGTACATATATCCACATCACACATGTAGACAGAAGAATATTAAAGCATATAATATAATAAAATAATGCATAGCCATAATAAAAGTGAATAAATTATAGAAATAGCGGTAAAATTCAAAATGTTTTGGAGTATCCGCGGCTATAGCCTAATATAGTATACCAAACCTCGCCATATTTCATCAACACAAGCACGACCATCCTTACATACCATCATAATACAATAAAAAAAACAATTATAATAACCTTAGAAACCATAGAAAACATTAATAATCAAAGATATCAAGAAAAAAATATTCAATAAGCTCATCATTTAGTACGCGGGCAGCGTCCAGTCCCGCAGTGCAGTCACGTGATGCATCCCCCGCCAACTCACCGCTAATTCAGACACTTTTTCCATTAATTCGTACATATATCCACATCACATATGTAGGCAGAACAATATTATAGCATATAATATAATAAAATAATGCATAGCCATAAAAAAAGTGAATAAATTATAGAAATAGCGGTAAAACTCTAACCTGTCACGTAGCGTAAGGAATCAAAATGTCTGCCTCGGCTACCTCACCGCCTCACCGTCGCGCACCAACCGTCACACCATCACCGCTAAACACCATCACTCACCGCTAAACACCTTTTTTATAAACTTTCTGAAATAATTTGCACATATTTAACCATCACACATGAAGATATAACATAATTACACCATAATTATAAAAGATATGCATAATCCTGATAAAATATATTAAATCACCAAATAGAGAAGAGAGAGTGTGACTTACCGCCGCCCCGCCCCGCCGCGTCCCCTCATCAAATACTTACCCAATACAAGTTCATAGTACCTAAATAATGCATAGAGTATTATAAAGACATGGGTTATCATAATAAATGGCTGTTAGAATTACAATTAGCAGATAAAATGTAACATGTTAAAATGGCGGAGGCTGACGCCACGCCGACCGGAACAGGTTATGATGGATTCTCTCATACTTACTTCCACACATCACTACCATTAATAAAACTTATCTTAAAGCTGCCCAGAAGTTTACTGTAATCACTCCATCACGTTCAACACTGACACTTAAAAATAAGCTATACTTTTAAGCGAAAAGTAAGTACGTAATGACGTCGTCTTCCTCGTAAGTTGAACTCCAATTATCCAATATGGCGGCAAAGTGCAAACCGCCAAACGAGATTCAAAAAAATTCAATTTCTACCTGACGTTATTATTTTGCATTGTTACGATTATTTTTAAACAAATTATGCATTATTCATTGTTTTCCTGTGTGTTAGAATTATTAGGGCAATTGCTATGCAATAGTATGTTCATTTCTGTGTTTGAATCACTGCCATAGAACAATAATTACGTAATATTCTACGATATTATATGTAAGAATCATTATAGCTATACCAATAATCTTTTTTTATTATTATTTTGGTTATTTGGTTCGTGAACAGATAAACTTTTGGGTATTACAATGTTCAACAACTTGGTTTACTGAAAGCTATTGGGATGCAAGCTTCATCACATACTGTTTATTGACACTTGTTAAACAGACTTTCTGACCAACCTCCACACAGCCTGCAAACCACACTGAGACACCCTACAGTACACCTCACTTGGACGCATTACACAACCTCCACACAGCCTGCAAACTACACTGAGACACACCTTACAGTACACCTCACTTGGACGCATTATACAACCTCCACACAGCCTGCAAACCACACTGGGAGACAAACCTCTAACGCCCTACAGTACACCTCACTTGGACGCCTTAAACAACACACACGACATCACTGGTGGACCTACTCACTCAGCTGTGCGCCCGTACCACTAACACTACCGTCACCACACTACGAATTGAACACAGCCGCCTAAGCTCACATCTACACAACTGCCCTCACTGCCCTTGGTGCCTTACACAACCACACACACACACACACACACCAGAACACCTCCTAATGCACTGTCCTCGCCACCACTCCCACGGCATGGCACTCCTTGGCATCCTACACAAGCACACACACCCAGAACACCTCCTAATGCACTGTCCTCGCCACCACTCCTCGGCATGACACTCCTTTGCACCCTACACAAGCACACACACACACCCAGAACACCACTCCTCGGCATGGCACTCCTCCACTCACTGTAACACTGTCGTTTCTCCACCTCCACAGACCATCAATAACTGACCTCTTAGGTGGCTCTCAGTACCCTGGCCTGACCTTCAAAGTACTCAAGCCCACCAGGACCTTCATACAGACAGGACAGGTCAACTCAACACGATCTGATCCACTTACTCGTCTGCAAACTGTACTTTTGGGGCCAAAGAAAATTCCCAAGAAGAAGAAGAAGAAGACCTTTGTTAAGCTGGTTGTTGAAGGCTCTCACTCATCCTGTCACAGTCGGAGTATAAGTTTTCTTTCTCCGTCAACTATGAGGTGAGGGAGTGTGTGGGTGAAGAGAGGTATGAGGGGGTGACCAAGCTAGGGAGGAATGCCCCCACATCAACCTGGTCCAAGTCCCCGTAAAGCTGACCGTAATAAGTGAGTATAATGACCTTGTTTGACCTGACCTTTATTTCTTTTAGTTATTAGATAGATCGATTAAATAGAATATAAATCAAACAAAAATAAGATGAAAAATAGAAAATAGACCAATTTGAAACTAGTTAAACATATAGATCTTAATAAGTGAGTACATGACCTTAATTTAACCTGACCTTTTTTTCATTTTAGTTATTAGATAGATAGATAGATGAAATAATAATAGTAATAAAAAAAAAAATGAACACATGAATTTAAAACAAGTATAAATATATAAACATGCAAATATATAAACATGAAAACACCACTCTCTCTCCCTCTATAAGGTACCGAAATGCAGGCAGGGAAATAAATAGATGAAATAAGACCAAAAATATATAATAGACACATATACCTAACCTAACCTAGTCTTAACCTAACCTAACACCAAAAATCTCTCTCTATAAGGTACCGAGAAACAACGGAAGAAAATAAATAGATGAAATAAGACCAAAAATATATAATAGACATATACCTAACCTAACCTAATCTTAACCTAACCTAACACCAAAAATCTCTCTCTATAAGGTACCGAGAAACAACGGAAGAAAATAAATAGATGAAATAAGACCCAAAAAATAGAATAGACACATAATCCTAACTTAACCTAACCTAAGAAAATCATAACTTAACCTAACCGTAGATAACCTAACCTAACAAGTATAAACGCCAAAAATCTTTCTCTCTATAAGGTACCGCGACGCAGGGAAGGAAGTAATCGATGTGCTCGTAGAATTCAGTGATTGTATAGAGAGAGCGAGTATTGACGAGGCGTATTTAGACTTAACGAGTGTGGTGGAGAAGCGGATGGCGGATGGAACGGATGGCAAGGTGACCACAGCTGACCTCTCATCCACCTGGGTTGCGGGTGGCAGTGGAGGTGAGTAGTAGCAGTAGTAGTAGTAGTAGTAGGAGGACTAGTTGTAGTAGTAGAAATAGTAGTAGTAGTAGTAATAGTAGTAGTAGGAAATTAAAAACTATATAATGTAAGATTTTAGAATAAGTAATTTATGAAAAACTTGTAATAGAGTAAAGATTTATATATTTCAGTTATTTTAGATTTAATTCTTCCACTTTACCCCCGGCTCACATCCAAATCAGATCACCTTCAGAGTCAGTCCAGACCAGTCGCTCCAGTCACGACATTCAACTCTACCTCTCTTGGCTACCCAGATCTATTCAGTCTGTATCAAGAAAATAGATCTAAGAAAAACTCAACTGTGTCTTACCATTCCTGCCTGTATTTGAGTAATACCAATCAAAAAAGACTCTAATATATATATATAAACAATCTATATTTACTTACTCAATACTTAATATACCATCTATTTTAATCCACAAACCTAACTTCCAGAACCAACGCAGCACCAGGACCCTCTAGTAGTTTTCAAGGATATATATTTACTAATTCAAATACTTAATACACCATCATTTTAATCCCCAAACCTACCTTCCAGAACCAACACACCGCCAGAACCCTTACAGTTGCATAATATACCATCTATTTTAATCCCCTAACCCAACCTAACCTAACCTACCTTCCTACGCGCTCGGACCCTTACAGTTGGAGTGAGTTTGTACGGTGATGATGGTTGGTTGTCCTTGTCTCGGTCCTGTCTGATGGCTTCTTATGATGCCGAACTGATCTGTCGTGTCTCTCTCAGCCTGTTTCAATACACCAATACTGCCTCCAGTCAGGGCTCTATATGGTGTGTGTTTAGTGTGTGTGTGTGTCTATATGGTGTGTGTTTAGTGTGTTATACTGTGTGTGTGTTTAACTAGTTGTAGCATACATTATGATAGTTATGTTCGTACTGTCCCGTCTGTCTCTAAATCTAGTGTGTATTATCCAGTTTGCTTTTGAAATCATTATGAATATTTGTTGCATTAATTAGTTCTACATTAAGTTTATTTATTTATTCCTGGTTGCTATGCTTTTATATGGGAAGGTATATTATTTTATGTCTCTTGCATGTAGTTCTTTTCAGTTTGTTCTCGTGTCGTTTGTATTTCTGTCCCACACAAACAGATCTTCTATGTCTATGTTTTCCAGACCTTTTGATGCTCTATACACTGCTATAAAGTCTCCTCTTTCTCTTATTTTCTCAAGAGTTCGGAGTTTCAGGCTAATATATTTTTCTTCATACGGTTAAATTTCTCAGACTTGGAACTGATTTTGTAGCTGCTCTTTGTATTCTCTCAAACTTCTTTATATCTTTCTTTTTTTATGTGTGTGTGTGTGTGTGTGTGTGTGTGTGTGTGTGTGTGGATATATACTAATTTATCTCGTCTTTCTTTCTGTGTATATTAACTAATTTTCACTCGCTCAATCACTCGCTCTGAATCAGTTTGTATGTATGTAAATATAAAAATTCATTAATCTTACCAATACAAAAATTCTTCTCCCTCGTAATAAATATTCCCCAACTTATAAAACGTCTTATTTCTTCTCGTAAAAATTTCTCTCCTCCTAACAAAATTTTCTCTCCCTCCCCCAGACCCGGACACCTTTATATGACCTTACTGGTCATGAGAGGTCAAGATGCTGGCTGTTGATTGGTTGAACCGGGAGTATGTAGTAAGTGGAGCTACCTACTGTAATAATAATAATAATAATAATAGTAATATACAGTTTGATAAGAGATTTGCAGCCCAAGAGGTGAAAATATACAGTAGGGAGTATAGAAAATTATTGGGTTGAAAAAATAATAGTAGCAATAGTAAATAATAATAGTAATAGTAAGTGGTGGTGGTGGTGGTGGAGATAGAAAGGAATAGACAGTAATAATAATGAATGTAAACAGATAGAACGGAATTTATAACAGACAGAAGGATTATTTATCTACAGTAATAGAAATAAACAGACAGAAAGGAATTTATACTAACTAACAGTAATAGAAATAGACAGTAAAAGAAATAAATATAGACATATAGAAAGGAATAGACAGTAATAGCAATAAAAATAGACAGATAGAAAGAATTAATTAGTAACATTAATAGAAATAGTAAATGAAACAAATAGAGATATATTATAGCTAGATATAGATACATAATAAATAATAATAATAATAATAATAATAAAGCATTTAATATAGAATCCAAGCATTTTAATCTCCTTTGAATATAAATTAGATACATACATGAATAATTTTAAGCCATATTTTGTTTATAGAAGATAATATATTAGGAAAACTCTCTCTCTCTCTCTCTCTCTCTCTCTCTCTCTCTCTCTCTCTCTCTCTCTCTCTCTCTCTCTCTCTCTCTCTCTCTCTCTCTCTCTCTCTCTCTCTCAGTTACATAAGTTAATCATTAATAAAGAGAGAGAAGCCTTATCAACACCAGCTGATAACAGATAATACAAGTCTTACAAACATACAACTATACTGCCACTATACATTATACATTGGAGGGTTAGGTTAGGAATGTGTATACTAGTTATTCACTGTAGGTTAAAATTGTATCTATATTATACATAGGAGGAAATGTATATAGCTACACTTTTTATTCATTCTAGGTTAGATTATATCAATATATATTAAATTATACCACTTATATATGTTAAATGCCTCTATACATTATACATTATACATAGGAAGGAAATATATATACTTATTATTGATTGTAGGTTAAATAACATCACTATACATTATACACTTTGCATTATACAACTTTTATGTATGTTGAATGACGTTATACATTATACATAGGAGAGTAATATGTAAGCCCTATACATTGTTATTCATTGTAGGTTAAATGAAACACCTTCTATCTATGTTAATTGCCAGTCTATAGCATACATAAGAAAAAAATATATACTTATCATCTATTCTATATTAAACTATATTACTTCTATCTATGTAAGTCCATTCATTATATATTTTCATTAATGTATATGTGGCCTTAAACTATTCATTCATTCATTCATTGAGTTATGTATGCTTGGTTGTGTTACGTATATTCATTATCTACAGCCATGTGTTGAAATAGGATAATTTTGTCTTCTAATCCAGTCAAGATAAGAATATTTGATGGTATCTGTAATTGTGTATGTGTCAAAAATGTAGTTATTTTTTGAGTTATGTGTTATACTGTATGTTCATGGAAAGATATCTATTTTTTTAATAATATATATGGAATTATTATGTAGTCTATTAATATTTGTTTTTGGTTAAGCATATTATAATTAAGTGTGTGTGTGTGTGGGTGTGTGGGTGTGGGTGTGTGGTGTGTGTGTGTGTACATATTGATTACTTTATTTTTATTTTGTTTCCGTAATTTCATATCAACTTTAATTTCAACAAGACGTGGGCAGACCTAAATGGAGATATGGCAATACTTTTATTACAAGTTTTTATTAATATTACCTCACGTACATTAATAAAATAACGATGAATACTTATAAATTAATAGTTATGTTGTAATAATGGTGCCAATAAATTCTTAGTAGCCCCGTAAAAGCGGCCGACACAAACAAGTGTAAACATTTCTTTTTTTTCCAAATATTCCGCGAAAAAAGTAAACAACAACAGATTTACGCAGACGAATATAAGAATTACACAAGAAATGAAGGAAAAAGTAAGAAAGAGAGGAGATAGAGGGAATTGAAATGATGTTTGTGGGAGATGAAAAGATAGGAGGGAGGGAGGGAGAGGGAGAGAAGAGAGGCCGGCTCAGAGAAGAGGAGGAGGAGGAGAGGAGGGAGGAGGAGGAGGAGGAGGAGGAGGAGCAAAGGTAAGGAAGAGGAGGAGGAGAAGAATGATGATGAAGAGGAGGAGAGGAAGGAAGGAAGGATAGATAAGGTAACAAACAAATAAGAGAAAGGAGAAAATAGATAGATAAAAACCACAAAATAGATGGAAAGAAGAAGATGAAAATATTGAAGGAGAGAAAACAGAACGAGAGAGAGAGAGAGACAAATAATAGAATAGAGAGATAGAGAGAAACTTTCGATGAGAAAAGGAGAGAGAAAAATACACGGATGAAAGAAGGAAAAGGAGAGAAAACACAGAAAAAGAGAGATAGACAAATAAAGAGAAAAAATAGAATAGAGAGAGGGAGACCAACTAACCTGAGAAAAGCGATAGAAAAAGAAAGCGAGACAAACCAAAAAAATCACCTAAACTAAGAATACAAGATAACGAACAAGGAATAGGAGGAAACAGCGGAATAAATAGGAGGCATAGACAAGTAGAGAGACCATCGGGGGGGGGTGAGGGGGTCAGAGAGCGGCCATGTTACTGACGTCAAGACACTTCCTGTCTCTTGCAGTCTCGCTGAATCTCGCTTTATACGAGAGCACAACCTAGTTATTTTCAGATATGGATTTGTACGGAATACCCCTAAACACAGCCATTTACGGATGATTTAAAACCTCTACAGTGTTTTAAAGAGTGGCTAAGTGATAATTAAGTAACGCTGTGACGAGTTATAACGGAAAAATGGCGACTAAGTGAAGACAGAAGGATAAATTAGTAGGTGAGAGACGGTAGGGTGGGAGGGACGTATAGCAGATTGTGTGTGTGTGTGTGTGTGTGTATGTGTCTGTGTCTGTGTGTGTGTCCGTTTGCGTGTGTGTGTTGATGTGTACGTGGCCCTCACCACTACCTCAGCTCCGTGTCATAAGGGCTTAAGTAACATATACCTATACCCTAAAGGTACGGAAGCCGGGGGGGGCGGGGTGTGCGTGCGTGCAGGCGCGTCTTCGT
>JAPQNM010000027.1:62500-95000 GCA_029783475.1 Metacarcinus magister
AAGGTCAATTTGTCACATAACTCAATCATTTATCTTCTTTTTTTTCTATATATATCTTTCTTTAACATCGCAAAATGACACACATATATTTATTTATTTTTCTCCTCTTAACCTAACCTAAATAACACATATATATCACCCTTCTTATCTTACCTTACCTTAGCCTTACCTTACCTTACTTTACTTAACCTAACCTAACCTTACCTTACCTTACCTTACCTTACTTTACCTAACCTAACCTAACCTTACCTTACCTTACCTAACCTTACCTTACCTTACCTTACCTTACCTTACCTAACTAACCTTACCTTACCTTACCTTACCTTACCTTACCTTACCTTACCTTACCTTACCTTACCTTACCTTACCTTACCTTACCTTACCTTACTTAACCTAACTTTCCTAACTTAAATAACACACACACACACACACACACACACATTTCTTCTCTTAACTTACCTAACCTAACCTAACCTAAATAAAATACATATATTACCTATTTTAACTTACTGTAATCAACCTAACCTCTCTCACCCCCACAGATCGCTTGCAATCTGTTTCGCACATTGCCGCCCTCGGACAACCCAGACTTTGACCCGGAGGAGGATGACCCGACCCTTGAAGCCTCCTGGCCCCACCTACAACTTGTCTATGAGTTCTTCCTTCGTTTCCTAGAGAGTCCTGACTTCCAGCCGGCCATCGGGAAACGCGTTATAGATCAGAAATTTGTCCTGCAGGTACGGCACTAATATTTTTCATTGGGTTAAGGTTTAGGTTAGGTTAGGAGAGTTAAGATATAAGAAATGTAATGAAAGATATGATATTTTACATTGGGTTAAGGTTAGGTTAGATTAGGATAGTTAAAATGTAAAAAATAAATGAAAGATATGATTTTATTCATTCATATATACATAGATTAATGATATTCCCTCTCTCTCCTTACCTTTCTTTCCCTCTCCTTCTCTCTTCTCCTCTCTCCTCCTCTCTCCTTCTCTCTCCCTCTCTCCTTCTCTCTCCTCTCTCTCTCTCTTCTTCCCTCTCCTCCTCTCTCCTTCTCTCTCCTTCTCTCTCCTCCTCTCTCCATCTCTCTTCTTCCTCTCCTCCTCTCTCCTTCTCTCTCCTCTCCCTCCCTCTCCTGTACAGCTGCTGGAGTTGTTTGACAGTGAGGACCCCCGTGAGAGGGACTTCCTCAAAACAGTCCTACACAGGATATATGGAAAGTTTTTGGGACTCCGAGCGTTCATCAGAAAACAAATTAACAATATTTTCCTTAGGTGAGAATGTCCGAAGAAATTATTATTATTATTTATTATTTATTTTGTGACGATTATTTGTTGTCGTTTATGTTTTTTGAGATGAAAAGTTGAAGTTATATTGATTATTTTCTTATCTCATCTTTTTATTTATTTATTTATATATTTCTTTCTTGAATGAAAACATATTATACAATTTTTTTATATATACAACTGCCGACATTTTTTTTTATTTATTCATTTATTTTATTGATTTTTGTTCTAATTTGTTGTTCCGTTGCAGGTTTGTATATGAAACGGAACATTTTAATGGCGTGGGGGAGCTACTGGAAATATTGGGAAGGTGAGTGTGTGCGTACGTGTGTGTGTGTGTGTGTGTACGTGTGTGTGTGTGTGTGTGTGTGTATGTTAATTTTCTATTTGCATTAGTCTATGAAAACATTATACATATCACAAGGAAAATCTATAACAAAAAATAGTTTATTTGTATATATATCTTATCTATCTTTACCTAGAACCACAATCATCATTAAATATTTACTTTAATCTATTATTTACATATATCAACATTACTATTACAACCAAACTCACACTAACATAACATAACCTAACCTAACCTAACCTAACCTATTATAGCCTATCATTATACCATTATTTACATCACATTACACACACACTATCACCAATTACTAATACACTCACCTAACCTAACCTAACCTTACCTAACCCCACACTAACCTAACCCAACCTCTCGTCTCCCTTACAGTATAATTAACGGGTTCGCTCTGCCCCTGAAGGCGGAACACAAGCAGTTTTTGATTAAGGTTCTGATCCCACTGCACAAGGTTAAGTGTTTGAGTCTGTACCACGCCCAGCTGGCATACTGTGTGGTGCAGTTCCTTGAGAAAGACCCAACACTCACTGAACCTGTCATTAAAGGGCTGCTGAAATTCTGGCCTAAAACATGCAGCCAGAAAGAGGTAAGAAGAATGGGAAGAGATTTTTAAGGATGAAAGGAAGGGATGGAAGGAAGGCAAGGCTAGGAAGGGTCGGGAAAGGGAAAGGGAAGGGAAGGGAAGGAAATATGATTGTTTGATGTTTTTAGGTACGAAAGGAAGGGAAGGAAGGAAGGAAGGGAGGTAATGAAGAGAAGGGAATATGTGTTTTTGTTTGATGTTTTTTTAGGTAGAAGGAAGGGAAGAAAGGAAATAAGGATTGTCTTATTGTCTTATATTTATAGGTAGAAGGAAGAGAGGAAGGGAAGGGAAGGGAAAAGATGTAATATTATCTTGTATGTGTTATATGTTTGTTAACCTGTCCTCTTCCTCCCCCGCAGGTAATGTTTTTAGGGGAGATAGAGGAAATACTTGATGTGATTGAACCGTCACAGTTTGGCAAGATTCAGGAGCCATTGTTCAAGCAGATTGCAAAGTGCGTCTCAAGCCCACACTTTCAGGTGAGTGTGTGTGTGTGTGTGTGTGTTGCAGGGAGAGAGAGAGCAGGAGAGAGAGAGAGAGAGACACATACAATTAGAGATAGACAGACGAAAGACAGAGAAAAACACATAGCATACAAAGAGACACATGAGATCACAGAGACAGAGAGACACAGAAAGATAAACTTATTGAAATATATTATTATTATTATTGAATGTACTAATATAATTGTCTTTTTCTTTCCCTTCCTTCCATACCTTCCCTCCTTCCTTCTTCCTCTCCTTCCTCTCCTTCCTTCCTCCTCCTCCCCCCTACCATCCTTACCCTTCCTCATACCCTCCCTTTCCTTCCTACCATTACCTTCCTTCCTTCTTTCCTTCCTTCCCTTCCCTTCCATTCCCTTCCCTCCTTCCCTTCCTTCCCTTCCCTCCCTTCCCTTCCCTCCTTCCTTCCTTCCTCCTCCTCCCCCCAGGTGGCCGAGAGAGCTCTTTACTTTTGGAATAATGAGTACATTATGAGTTTAATAGAAGAAAACTCAAACGTGATTCTGCCAATTATGTTTCCTGCACTCTACAGAATTAGCAAGGTGGGTTGACCTGTGTGTGTGTACGTGTGTGTGTGTGTGTGTACGTGTGTGTGTGTACGTGTGTGTGTTTTGATTGGAGTTATCTATGTATGTAGTGTCAGTGTGTGTGTGTGTGTGTTTTGTTTGAAGTTAAATGTGTGTGTGTTGTTTTGAAGTTATGTATGTTTGTATGTACTTGTATGTGTATATATGTGTTTTTTAGTTGTGTATGTATGTATTTGTATGTGTGTGTATGTGTATGTGTGTGTGGTGGTAGTCTTATATGTATGTATGTATGTTTGTGTGTGTGTGTGTGTTAAAAATGTATTAATTCAACCGTTTTTATATAAGTTTAATGATGAATTGATGTTAAACTGTAATGATCTATACTAATTATTAACTACTACTACTCCTACTACTACTACTACTACTACTACTACTACTACTACTACTACTACTACTACTACTACTACTACTACTACTACTACTACAACTACCCTCCCCCCCCCACAGGAACACTGGAATCAGACCATCGTAGCGCTAGTGTACAATGTTCTCAAAACCTTTATGGAAATGAACAGTAAACTCTTTGACGAGCTCACCGCTTCCTACAAGGCTGAAAGACAAAGGTACTGTGTGTGTGTGTGTGTGTGTGTGTGTGTGTGTGTGTGTGTGTGTGTGTGTACGTGTGTGTGTGTGTGTGTGTGTGTGTGTGTGTGTGTGTGTGTGTGTGTGTGTTATTAGATAAGGAAATGTAGTCTTAATATTGTCTTAACATAGAAGATGAATTAGTAGTGGTATTAGACAGACTATTTTAACCTTAACGATCCCTTGACAGAGAGAAGAATTTGCAGTGTTATTATTACGGCAATTTAAACGTCTATATTATGACAGAGAAATTAAGAAGTAGTGTTATTATTACGGCAATTTAAACATTTATATATTCATGACAGAGAGTTAAAATTAGTGGTAGTATTAAACCAGCATTTCAAACTTGAATATCACATGGATAGAGATGAATAAGTAACAATATTATTACAACAATTTAAACATATATATATTTCCATAACAGAGAGTTAAATTAGTGGCATTTCAAACATTAATATCACATGGACAGAGATGAATAAGTAACAATATTATTACACCAATTTAAACATATATATATATTTCCATAACAGAGAGAAGAAGCGAGAGCGAGAGAGGGACGAATTATGGAAGAAGTTACAAGCCTTGGAGCTGAACCACCACCAGCAACAGCAGCAGCAGCAGTGAAGAGGAGGAGGAGGAGAGGAAGAAGAAGAAGAGGAGGAGCCAGCACAATATACAACTCCTACAACAACAACAACAACAACAACAAGAGGAGGAGTAAGGAGTAGTATTTGACTCCCTTCCCACCTTGCTTGGAGTCCCTTAGGGTTACCAGTGTTCTGCTGTTCCGTTGTTCCGTTCCCCCGAGATGAAGAACGGTAAAAAGGGTAACCGTAACATAACATAACAAGCAAATCTTTCCAGTCATGTTGTATCATTAGTGGATTAAACTAAACTTACTCCCAACATGCTCCCTTTTCCACATACATAAGTGTGTGTGCGCGTGTACTTGTGGGTGTATATGTGTGGACGTACGTGTGTGTGTGTGCACTATCTGGTGTTAAGCGTGATTGGGAGTGAGCAGCCGAGTGTGTGATTATGTGCGTATGCCTGTGTACGTATGTGTGTGTGTGTCTCCCTACCCCTTACCCCCTCCCCCCCCACCCTAGGACAGGCCCCCTAGACCCATAGTAGGCTCTGTGTCTAACTCTATGTAATAATCACTAAATGGTAGCCACAAGACATTGACGAGTAGCGCGGCAGCGGCGGCGGCAGCAGGACCAGGCGGCAGCGGCAGTGGCGGCGGCAACGGCAACCTAGCCTAACCTAACCTTGCCTAGCCTTGCCTTGCCTTGCCTTGCCTTGCCTTGCCTTGCTTTGCTGGGGTAAAATTCCTCAACACTTTTTAATTATTCGTTTCAGCGGGAGATCATATTTTAGACTCTTGCCCCCCCCCCCACCCCCCCTTCCTCCTCCTCTTCTCGCCCCCCTCCCCCCCTAACAAGGTATTGAGCCCTGCTTGTCTCTAAAGATGATGATGATGATGATGATGATGATGATGATGATGATTCAGAGACTAAATAGTGTGACATTTGATCCTATATATGCCGGGCGGATCCTCTCTTATACTAAGCTGATTCCACTCTATTGATTATTATTATTATTATTATTATTATTTCTTACGTCTATATATTTTTTTTTTTTTACGTTTAAAATTATTATTATTGTTATTTTTTTTGTAATTTCTTCTGTTTTTTCTCTTTAATTTCTTTCTTTTGGACGTTGATTAGGTCTTTTGTGCTCCTGATCCTGCTCTTGGCGATAGATAATTAAATAAATAAATAAATAAATGAATAAATAAATAAATAAAAAATAACTAATGAATTAAATAAACAAAAATGTCGGCATATGATACGATGGTGTTTGTTTGTGTGTACGTTACGTTGGTGTGTGTGCGCGCGTGTGTGTGTGTGTGTGTTTTATTTTATTATTTAATTTATTATTATTTTTCTCTCGGGTCTAATCTAATCCGCACACACACTTGGAAAAAGAAAAAAAAGAAAGATAATTTACATATAAATAAACCAACCAACCAACAAATAAATAAATAAATAAAATAAATAATAATAATAACCTATAATAACAAAAATCCTTTAGAAGATATGTATATATAAAAAAAAAACCAAAAAAAAATATAAACCCTACAAGGTATAATACATTAAAGAATTTGTGATGTAATAGTTTCCCAAATAATTTTTTGCATTAGTTAGGAAATAGAGTATATGTCAATTGCCCCCAAAAATTTTCATTCTTGCAGGCCACATTATAACTTATTATTATTATCATTATTATTATTATTATTATTATTATTATTATTACTACTACTACTACTGCCACCACCACCACCACCACCACCACCACCACCACCACCACCACCACCACCACCTCGTCTCTCCATTTGTAAATAAAAACTAAACTCCACCCAAGATGACCTTCCCAACCCAACGAGGTCAAGAAAGGTCAACCGGGAAGAGGTCAAGAGGTCATCAACAAGAGTAGCATCAAGATCTAGTCAGCCTGGCAGTGAGGTTAGGTTAGGTCAGGTCAGGCAAGGTCAGATTAGGTCAGGTCGCCCCATAATTGTTGTAACTTGATGTCGTGACCTCCGGAGCGAAATAGAGCGAGTGAGAGAGAGAAATAGAGCGAGAGAGGTGAGGGAAAGTTAGCAGTGTCGGTGTGTGCGTGTGTGTGCGTATAAAAGCAAGCGCAGTGCAATATTTTAAAACGTGCGTGTGCGTGTGTGTGTGTGTGTGGAAACGGACAGTCACACACACATGACCCGAGCAGTGCCGATTTCAGTGCCAGATAAAGAAAAAGAAAAAGAGAGAGAGAGAGAATGCCAAACAGAAGAAAGAAAAAAGAGAATGAAAAAGAAAGAGAGACACAGAGAGAGAAAAGTATATTAATTTTTTTGAGATGAATAAAGAAAGAAAGAAAAAAGAAAAGATATGAAAAGAAAAGAAAGAGGAAGAGACAATATTTACCCCAAAAAGGAAGGAAGGAAGGAAGGAAGGAAGGCTGCCCCGCCCTGCCCCCGCCCCCCCTCACCCTCACCCCCCAAAAGGCACTTATTCGCACTACAAAACACCCTAAAAAGTGCCCGCGTGTGTGTGTGTGTGTGTGTGTGTGTGTGTTTGATTCACCCCCCTCCCCCCCCCTTCCCTTCCCTTCCCTTCCCCTCCCCTCCCCTCCATTTGCCGCTGATTATTTATTTAGTTTGGAGGTGGACATGACCTGCCGCTGTGGTTTTGTTTGTTTGTTTGTTGTGACCCCCCGCTGCCCCCCCCTCCCCCCCCTTCCCATTCACTATACATACATCTCTATATATATATTTTGGATGTTTTATTGTTGCCTCCTGGTTGGGGGGGGCGGGGGACGGGGCCCCCGCAGGACTTGTGCCGCTGGGCTCGACGCGCACATGTGTGTGTGTGTGTATGTGTGTGTGTGTGTGTATATGTGTATGTGTGTGTACATACTTACATCACCTGGTGTACACGTAGCTGATACAGACACACTTCACTTCACTTCACCCTTGCCTTTGTGTGTACGTGTGTGTGTGTGTGTGTGTGTGTGCACGCCCGTATGTATGTGTGCTGCTGCTGCTGCTGCCGCCTCCCTGAGGTGGGGGGGGTGTGTGGCTGCCTTGGTGCCCCGGGGGGTGCTGTCCCCTGGCTGGTGTGTGTGCTGCCCCGGGGGTGCCTGGGGCTGCCCGGGGCTGGGGCACCCCGGCACCCTGACCCTGGCCCGGCCTTGGTGCCGTGTGACCTTTGACCTTTGACCTGCCTGGCCGAGGCTGCGTTTTAATACTGAAGCTTATCCTGTATGGAACTTGTTCTATTATTGTTTCCACTTCCTGTACACTAGTTAGTGCCAACCTGCACCGGCGGCAGCAGCAGCAGCAGCAGCAGTAAGACCGGGGCAAGGCCAGGCAGGGTGGGGCAGGACCGGGGCAGGGCAGGTGGTGCAGGGTGAGGCGGGGCAGCCAGGCGGTGCAGGGCGGGGCAGGGCGGGGCGGGTAGTTCCATGGCGTCAACGTTTCTAACTCCAATCAGACTGGGATGTTAAAATTAAGTAATACCGTTATTGTAATGTTCATAACTTTATGTTCACATAATGTAAAGGAAGACAATAAAGAACTAAAAGTGGACCAAAGAATTTTGAACTGAAACTCAAACTAAAACTGTGACTGTGACCAAGGAGGAGGAGGAGGAGGAAGAGGAAGAGGAGGAGGAGGAGGAGGAGGAGGTGGAGGTGGAGGAGGTGGTGGAGGTGGCAGCAGTAACATTAATAACATTACTATTATTATTATTATCATTATTATTATTATTATTATTATTAATGTGGTCCACTTACTGATAGAATTTTGTGTCCTTTGGTATTAATTAACATTGTCCTGTATTTCCAAACCTCAGGAGAAAATGTTGCCTGAAGAAAAACTTTATGTATGTGTATAAAACTGTGCGTGTAT
Source organism: Metacarcinus magister (assembly GCA_029783475.1). Classification (NCBI taxonomy): domain Eukaryota; kingdom Metazoa; phylum Arthropoda; class Malacostraca; order Decapoda; family Cancridae; genus Metacarcinus; species Metacarcinus magister. The sequence goes on from JAPQNM010000027.1 coordinate 70,871, forward strand.
GAGTGTGTACGTACGTGTGTGTGAGTGCGTGTGTGTGTGTGTGTGTGCGCCTGCCAAAATGGTGTTGTACATTGTGGTGTACACTGTAGGGTAGCTATAAGGAGACAGACATGATGTAAAGCTTAATTTTATTTAACCCAAAACTCACAGTGGTATAAAGCTGATGCAGAGCACATACATATATAATAATAATAATATACAAACACAAAAATACAAAAAAAAATTCTTGCTTTAATTGTTAACAATAAAACAGATGTCATCTTGTAAAGAACGAGTCCAGTTTCTGTATCTTTTTACCATCCATATTGACCTGACCGACCTGACCTCTCTTCCTCCCTCTCCCTGACCTGGCACCAGACCCAACGACCTGACTCTGACCTGACTCCCGCCTCAGGTCATTCTGCAGCTTGAGTGCCACGTGGTAATCAATGTGTTCTGGGAGGTCAAAGGCTGAGACCAATTTGTGGCACTCCTCACACTCCACTAGGTCAGGTGTGCCAGATTGACCCTCTCCATCTTGGGGCAGAGGCGGGGCAAGGTGGGGCTTTTTGGGGCTACGCTGAATATACCGCATAATACTGGTCTTATCCTGCGGGGAAGCCTTACTCTGGGGTCTGTTTTTAGTGTGTGTGTTTGTGTGTGCGTTGGTGTTTGTGTGTCTTGCTATTTGCTCCTCCACTTCCATCAGTAGTTTAGGGGGAAGGAGAGGGAGGAGAGAGCGGTCTATGTTATCAAGATCTGGGAATAATTCTTGTACTAATATCTTGTTCTCTGTGACACTGTCTTCACTAGTGCCAGTTTCCTCGTCTCTTAGGCTGGCACTGTGTTGATTAGTGCCTTGGTCTTGTGCTGTAGGGATGGCACTGTCTTCACTAGTGCCTTGATGTTGTTCTGTAATGCCAGTTTTTTTGTCGTTTAAGCTGGCAATCTGTTTCTCTACATCATTAATCTTTTCACTTTTTTCGGCTTGTAGAATTAACGTTTTTATACATTTTTGTCGCGTTTTCAGTTTCAAATTGACGGGTTTTTTCTTTATACGTTCAAGGGATTTTTCAACTTCCCACGAGCTGAATAATTCTGGGCTACAGGATAGTTCTCGGTCTTTTATGTTAGTGTGTGTGTCGCGTCGGTGATCTTCTTCCTCTTCCTTTGTCTTTCTGTCACTATTACCAACACTAGTTAAGGCGTCTATATTATTGGTGTTTTCTCTCTCTATATTGTGTTTGGTTATGTCTGAATTACTCTTGCTTTCTCTTTCTTCTATGTCTAAATTATTTGTGTTCTCTCTCTCTCCTCTTTCAATATTGTCTCTGGTTATGTCTGAATTATTTTTCTTCTCTCTCTCTTCTCTTTCAACATTGTCTGAGTTACGTCTATTTTCTTTCTTTTCCTCTTTCTCTTTCTGTTCACCATTAGAAGTTGAATTGATGGTGTTAAAATTACGATCCTTTTCCTCCACTGATTCACTAATATTTTTACTCTTACAATGATTCCTCCTTTCCTCCTCTTTCTCTTCCTTCTTCTCTTCTTCTTCTACCTCCTCCTCCTTACTCCTTATTCTGTCGCTTTCATCACTAAAAACTGTCTTCATTTCACTATTATTATTATTACTTTCATTATTTCCATTATCAGAAACTTTATCTCCTCCTCCTCCTCCTCCTTCCTTCTCTGTCTTCAGTTTCTTCATCAGGAAATTCTTAAAAAATGAGTTTGTAGAGACAGACTTACTCTTCCCTGACCCTCCTGACCTGACCTCACTTGGGAACGAGACGCGACCTTGTATGACCTCTCCCGTGCTGCTATTGGTCGGTTCCTCGGTGTGGGTAGTAACGGAGGCTCCTGATTGGCTGGGTGTAACTTCCGAGGCTCCTGATTCGCTGGGTGTAACTTCCGAGGCTTGCGATTGGCTGGGTAATATTTCCGAGGCTTGTGATTGGCTGGGTAATATTCCTTGTGTGTTTGAAGTGTCCAATAGAAGACTGTCCTCTTCCTCTTCCTCCTCTTCTTCTTCCTTCCTCCTCTCTCATTTTAGATAAAGAGGTGGAAGGGGAGAGAAAGGTGGAGGAGAGGGAAGCCTTGGAGGGAGTTTTGGGAGAGAAAAAAAGTGGAGGGAATTTTAGGGGAGAGAAAAGAGGTGGAGGAAGAAGGTTTTTGGGCGAGAAGAGTGGAGGAAGAGGGAGTTTTAGGGGAGAGAAAAGTGGAAGAGGTGACGGAGGAAATTTTGGGAGAGAGTAAAGAGGTGGAGGAGGAAGGTTTTTGGGCGAGAAGAGTGGAGGAAGAGGGAGTTTTAGGGGAGAGAAAAGTGGAAGAGGTGACGGAGGAAATTTTGGGAGAGAAAAAAGAAGTGGAAGGTGGTTTAGGAGAGAGAAAAGTGGAAGAGGGTGTGGAAGGGATCTGAGAGGAGGAGGTGGAAGAGGAAGAGGAGGTGGAAGCCTTTCTCGTAGCATTTTTAAACATTTCTTGTATATTACCAGATCCAATCCCGGCTTGATCCTCAAACTTCCCGGCAGAAAGACTTATATGTTTGATTGCCGGAGACCTGAAAAAATAATAATAAACAATAATATATAATAATAATAATAATATATATACACAAAAATAAGGCGTTTGTGAATATATAAACAAACTTCCCAGCTGAAGAATTAAGACTATATAGCCGGAGACGTGAAATAATAATAATAAATAATATATATACACAAAAATAAGGTGTTTAATAATATATAAACACCACCGCGTCTAACGGTTATTCTCTTCCCATTAACCTAACTAACTAATATAAAAAAAAAAAAGAAAAGGAGAGAGAAAAGACAAATGAAATAAATAAAAAATAATATATACTAAGAAAACCATCACTAAAATATGATGTCTAATAGTATATAACCTCACTCTTTAAACCAAAAATATATTACAAAACACACAAGAACACAATCATTTACTACCAATATCTAAATCAAAACACACACGCACACACACCCACTAAACACACACCATATAGAGTCCTGGGTGGAGGCAGTATTGGTGTGTTGAAACAGGCTGAGAGAGACACGACAGATAAGTTCGGCATCGTAAGAAGGCATCGGACAGGACCGAGACAAGGACGACCAACCATCATCACCGTCTAAACTCACTCCAACTGTAAGGGTCCGGGCGCGCCGCTGGTTCTGGAAGGTAGGTTAGGTTAGGTTATATATATATCGTACTACTATTACTACTACTACCACTACTACTACTACTACTACTACTACTACTACTACTATACTACTACTACTACTACTACTACACAATCCAATACTCACAGCTGCCTTGTCTGCTTCCAATCGCTCCGAAAGTTCGTCCGCTAAGCTCCTCGTCCACTTCCGAACCTTTGAGATGAGACGAGAAGTAAAAATAAAAATACCTACATAAGTTACGTTAATACATAAAATTAATACATAAAGATAATAGATAAATAATAAATCAAATAAATACAAAGATAATACAGGTTTTTCCCAAATAACTTTTAAAAAAATTACCCAAAATAATAATAATAAAATAAAATAAATATAAATAGACTACAAAAAGGTCGCTGAGGTCAAATAAACTGACCTTCTCTGGGGTATCAAGTGTCTCGCGACCCTGAAAGTTCTTGCTGCAGCCAATACTCTTGGGAAGCTGGCGCGCTGTAACCAACTCTGTATCAATGCCGCGGCCAAGACTGTGGAGCCAATGACTGGTGGGTGTGGTGGGGGGGGGGAGGAAATAGTTAAATTAGGTTAGGTTATAGTATATAGATAAATAGAGTTAATAAAAAGGAGAAGTAATCCTAGCAAAGATGTATACATGAACTGAATGATTAAAAACTGAATATCTATATATACAGATAACTCAAACCTTGTATAATATAACTACACACACACACACATATACAGATTATATTTACATCATTTCCTAAACAATTGGAAAAACCGACAGCGAGAGAAACAAAAAAACACAAAATAATAATAAAAACACTAATACATACACAGTCTTATGGTCATAATTAGCGGCCAGTCTCCTTAACGACACCCTAGACAAATCACCCATCGTTACACATCCCAGCTTGTCCTTGAGCGAGTCTCCAAGCTTCCCACCAAGATTCCTGACCTTCCCTACAGGCAGGTCGTCCCACACAGCCTGCACGTTGGCCTGCGCTAGGATGGTCTGTTGGTTAGGCTTGTGTAGGCCGCACGATAACTTGGCTAACATCTGTAGAGGAGTTGTTTTTGGTTAGGTTTTTGTTATTTATGGATTTACAGCAACAACAATAACAATAACAACAATTAAAACACACCTTATTATGTGCTATCCCAGCTGAACATCTAAAACTTGTCCTTTCGTAAACAGCTTGTCTCATTTTCTCGCAGTGGGCGGCCGCTAATGCAAGTTTGAGGTCATTTTTATAAGCTAACCTAACGCCTATTACATCCTCTTCCTCCTCCTCTTCCTCTTCCTCCTTCTCTTCTTTGTATATATTTGATAGGTATTTTTTCAGTCCTTCTTCTCTCTCTTCTGTAAAAGGAAAGATGAGATTTATTTAATATCTGTTGGGTTATAGATTAAATTTGTGTTTTTTTTTATATATATGATGTGTGTGTGTGTGTGTGTGTGTGTGTGTGTGTGTGTGTGTTTCAGATGAGACTGTATATATTAAAGATAATTAGAATTTGATAATATAGTCATGTAGTGATTAATTTATTACTACTACTACTATAATTTCTACTACTACTACTACTACTACTACTACAACTCACCTCCACTGCCACTCACAACCCAGGTGGATGAGAGATCAGCCGTGGTCACCTTGCCATCCGTTCCATCCGCCATCTGCTTCTCCACCACACTCGTTAAGTCTAAATACGCCTCGTCAATACTCGCTCTCTCTATACAATCACTGAATTCTACGAGCACGTCGATTACTTCCTTCCCTGCGTCGCGGTACCTTATAGAGAGAAAGATTTTTGGCGTTTATACTTGTTAGGTTAGGTTAGGTATATGTGTCTATTTTTATTTATCTATTCTTCTCTTTTTTATCATATTATTTCATCTATCTATCTAATCTAATAACTAAAAGAAAATAAAGGTCCAGGTCAAACAAGGTCATTATACTTACTTATTAAGGTCAGCTTTTCCTCGACTGACGGGGACTTGGACCAGGTTTATATGGGGACATTTCTCTTTAGCTTGGTCCCCCCTCATACCTCTCTTCACCCCATACTCCCTCGCCTCATAGTTGACGGCTATAATCCTGGGGGGGGGAGGGGGGGAATTTTGGTTAGGTTAGGTAGGTTAGGTTAGGTAAGGTTAGGTAGGTCAAGGAGTGGAAGAAATGGAAAGAGGAATAGAAGAAAGATGAATAGATGAAAGGAAGAGTTAGAGTAAGATCAAATCAGAGGAATAGGAGAATGAGAAAGATGAGCACATGGAAGGAAGTAAGGAAAAAAATATGAAAACTTACAAACAGATACACACACACACACACACACACACACACATCAATACCCACCCTCCTCCTCTCCACGTATTATATTGTACAACAGCGGCTGGTTTTCCTCTTAGGTTAGGTTTCTCCCTCTCTTCCACCTGTACGTAGAAGCAATCCATGTCCACTAAAACCACCACCCGCTCACCCATCTGGAAGGGAAGGCAAGATTGAGTTCTCTAAAGCATTTTGGTGAAGATGCAAAATAATACCATAATAATAACAATAATAAATGGCGTCTGCACCTCGTCCAACTCCCTACTTTTGGTCATAGAGAAGATTTGATATCTTCTAAATTAACCTAACCAAACCTAACCTAAATTAACTAAACCTTAACCTACATTGACAGATAACCAAACTAAACTTTACCTTATTCCCGAAGAGAAAGTTTAGTCTTGTCTTGTCTTGTCGTTGTTTAGATGTCAATCGTCAAGGCTAACTTAGAAGTCCACCGCTGTAAGTTGTTTTTCTCTTCTGGTAAGTTATTTGGTCATGTCTCACACACGTCTCACAGAAAACATTGAATATCTCACAAACTAACAATCTGCGACGGAAATGTAATCAAGAAAACCTTCTCAGAGTGCATCAGGTAACGTAAAAACACTCAAGTCGGTAAACATTTGACATCTTCACCATAATAATGAGTTTACCTGTGATATATATAAGCCTTAATTAGTTTACCTGTGATATATATATTTACCTTGACACACTTTTAGTTGAGCAGTGTTTATAAAGCCAGTCTGTCTGTCTGTCTGTCTGTCTCAACACTGCCTTGCTTGATAAACACACCACATTAATATTTCCTCCTTCCACTACGATCACGTAACAACATGTTGACTCGAGTACAAAACATTAGTTATTTCTCCCCTTTTAAAGCCTTTTCTATATATTTTTAATGGATATATAGATCAGTCCTTCATTAAATGTTTATATTAAGGTCATAGTTATTAATTAGAGTCATTTAAATGGTTAATAATTGAAGTTAAATGGAAGTTAACAAATATCAACACAGTTTAAATGTTTGGACTTGGGTTGGGAGTCACCAGTGTAGCCTTTGCCATCCTCTCTCTGTCCTCCCATGTCCCGCCCTCATGCCTTCCACTGACACATACCTATTGGCGCCAAGTGCAATCCTGCCTGCCTTGTTCTGCACCACTTCCATTCTATCTAGTTCATTTCTTGTCCATACGGTATTACAGGCATTAGAAGTCTTTCGGCCTTTCGATTTCTGTCGATTCGCCAGCCTGTCAGCCCTTCAGCCCACCATAACACACTTACACCACAACACACTCACCTTCATCTCTTTCCTTGTAGGTCGTCATGTCCTAACACTTATTTTAATGTACCGAAAACACTATAATTAACACTCTTGGATGTAAACGAATAATTATGTGTTTTTTTTCTCATTTTGTCATTGCGTTTTCCGTTTTTCTTTTTTCTATGGCTTATATAGGCTTTACTTTCGGTGTGAATAGTTTTTTCACAAGAAAAAGTTAGTTACTACCTTATTACACCTTCCCTGGGCCCTGCTAACCCCTGCCGCCCTTCCCTACAGGTACAACAGGGTCACACTCACCTTTCCTGCCACACCCCTGTCACGTAAAGCTGAACATAACAACTTAAACACCATTATTAATATTAATGATAAAAATAAATATTAATGATAAAATAAATAATAATGATAGAAATAAATAATAATGATAAAAATAAATATTAATGATAAAAATAAATATTAATGATAAAAATAAATATTAATGATAAAAATAAATATTATTGATAAAAATAAATAGTAATGATAAAAATAAATAGTAATGATAAAAATAAATATTAATGATGAAAATAAATATTAATGATAAAAATAAATATTAATGATAAAAATAAATAATAATGATAAAAATAAATATTAGTGATAAAAATAAATATTAATGATAAAAATAAATAATAATGATAAAAATAAATAGCCGCGGGTGGCATCACACAAATGAACATAATATTGCATAACAATTGCCCTAATAATTCTAACACACAGGAAAACGATGAATAATGCATAATATGCCTTAAAATGATTGCAACAATACAAATTAACCCATTCAGTTCTTGCGGCACACCGTATGTGCCAGCAGCGTCTCCCTCTCCTGTGTTTGCGGCACGACGTCTGTGCCAAGATCTTTATATCATTCCCATGCATATACCAAACGTATGATGACAATAAGTATAGGCCAGTGTAACAACTTTTATCCTTATTTACAAATTTCTATTGTCTTATGTATCAGAATTACCGTTCTTATGAGTATTTATGTGATATTCAATAGATAATTTTACGGTACGATAACTGCGGTTTGGCAACACCGCCGGCAGCAATATATAACCGTCGCTCCGTCGGCCGTCAGCGACGGGCTCTTCTAGCTAGCATTAGATATTGGATATTGAAAATATTGGAAATATTGGTAATATCTTTGCAGCATCTGATACACCTAATTAAACTGTACAACTCTCATTATGAATATTTGTTCTATGACTAATAATTACGCAGTAAAATGAAACTTAATATTTATATAAAAACATGATTTTCCTCCTCATTTTCTCGAAAGCTATTAGAGATATTGGAAATATCACAGCAGCATCTGATAGACCTAATTAAACTGTAAATTTGACATTATGAATATTTGTTTTATGACTAATAATTACGCAGTAAAATGAAACTATATATTTATATAAAAACATGACATTCCTCCTCATTTTCTCGAAAGCTATTAGAGATATTGGAAATATCATTGCAGCATCTGATAGACCTGATTAAAATCTACTACTGTCATTATGAATATTTTCACTAGTACTAATAAATACTGAATTTTACTTTTTTAAAAATTACTTTCTTCCTCGTTTTCTCGAAAGCTATTAGAGATATTGGAAATATCATTGCATCATCTGATACACCTAATTCAACTGTACAACTGATATTATGAATATTTGTTCTATGACTAATAATTACGCAGTTAAATAAAACCGTATTTTTATATAAAAAAATGATTTTCCTCGTCATTTTTTCGAAAGCTATTAGAGATATTGGAAATATCATTGCAGCATCTGATACAACTAATTAAACTCTACAACTGTGATTATGAATATTTGTTCTATGACTAATAATTACGCAGTAAAATGAAACTTAATATTTATATAAAAACATGATTTTCCTCCTCATTTTCCCGAAAGCTATTAGAGATATTGGAAATATGATTGCAGCATCTGATACACTTAATAAAACTGTACAACTGTCATTATGAATATTTGTTCTATGACTAATAATTAGGCAGAAAAATGAAACTTAATATTTATATAAAAACATGAATTTCCTCCTCATTTTCTCGAAAGTTATTAGAGATATTGGAAATATCACTGCAGCATCTGATAGACCTAATTAAATTGTAAAACTGAAATTATTAATATTTGTTCTATGACTAATAATTACGCAGTAAAATTAAACTTTATATTTATATAAAAACATGACTTTCCTCCTAATTTTCTCGAAAGCTATTAGAGATATTGGAAATATCATTACAGCATCTGATACACTAATTAAACTCTACAACTGTCATTATGAATATTTGTTCTATGACTAGTAATTACTCAGTAAAATGAAACTTAATATTTTTATATAAACATGATTTTCCTCCTCATTTTCTCGAGAGCTATTAGAGATATTTGAAATATCACTGCAGCATCTGATAGACCTAATTAAACTGTAAATTTGACATTATGAATATTTGTTCTATGACTAATAATTACGCAGTAAAATGAAACTATATATTTATATAAAAACATGACATTCCTCCTCATTTTCTCGAAAGCTATTAGAGATATTGGAAATATCATTGCAGCATCTGATAGACCTGATTAAAATCTACTACTGTCATTATGATTATTTTCATTAGTACTAATAAATACTGAATTTTACTTTTTTTTAATTTACTTTCTTCCTCGTTTTCTCGAAAGCTATTAGAGATATTGGAAATATCATTGCATCATCTGATATACCTAATTCAACTGTACAACTGATATTATGAATATTTGTTCTATGACTAATAATTACGCAGTTAAATAAAACCGTATTTTTATATAAAAAAATGATTTTCCTCGTCATTTTTTCGAAAGCTATTAGAGATATTGGAAATATCATTGCAGCATCTGATACAACTAATTAAACTCTACAACTGTGATTATGAATATTTGTTCTATGACTAATAATTACGCAGTAAAATGAAACTTAATATTTATATAAAAACATGACTTTCCTCCTCATTTTCCCGAAAGCTATTAGAGATATTGGAAATATGATTGCAGCATCTGATAAACTTAATGAAACTGTACAACTGTCATTATGAATATTTGTTCTATGACTAATAATTAGGCAGAAAAATGAAACTTAATATTTATATAAAAACATGAATTTCCTCCTCATTTTCTCGAAAGTTATTAGAGATATTGGAAATATCACTGCAGCATCTGATAGACCTAATTAAATTGTAAAACTGAAATTATTAATATTTGTTCTATGACTAATAATTACGCAGTAAAATTAAACTTTATATTTATATAAAAACATGACTTTCCTCCTAATTTTCTCGAAAGCTATTAGAGATATTGGAAATATCATTACAGCATCTGATACACCTAATTAAACTCTACAACTGTCATTATGAATATTTGTTCTATGACTAGTAATTACTCAGTAAAATGAAACTTAATATTTTTATATAAACATGATTTTCCTCCTCATTTTCTCGAGAGCTATTAGAGATATTTGAAATATCACTGCAGCATTTGATAGACCTAATTAAACTGTAAATTTGACATTATGAATATTTGTTCTATGACTAATAATTACGCAGTAAAATGAAACTATATATTTATATAAAAACATGACATTCCTCCTCATTTTCTCGAAAGCTATTAGAGATATTGGAAATATCATTGCAGCATCTGATACAACTAATTAAACTCTACAACTGTTATTATGAATATTTGTTCTATGACTAATAATTACGCAGTAAAATGAAACTTAATATTTATATAAAAACATGACTTTCCTCCTCATTTTCCCGAAAGCTATTAGAGATATTGGAAATATGATTGCAGCATCTGATACACTTAATGAAACTGTACAACTGTCATTATGAATATTTGTTCTATGACTAATAATTAGGCAGAAAAATGAAACTTAATATTTATATAAAAACATGAATTTCCTCCTCATTTTCTCGAAAGTTATTAGAGATATTGGAAATATCACTGCAGCATCTGATAGACCTAATTAAATTGTAAAACTGAAATTATTAATATTTGTTCTATGACTAATAATTACGCAGTAAAATTAAACTTTATATTTATATAAAAACATGACTTTCCTCCTAATTTTCTCGAAAGCTATTAGAGATATTGGAAATATCATTACAGCATCTGATACACTAATTAAACTCTACAACTGTCATTATGAATATTTGTTCTATGACTAGTAATTACTCAGTAAAATGAAACTTAATATTTTTATATAAACATGATTTTCCTCCTCATTTTCTCGAGAGCTATTAGAGATATTTGAAATATCACTGCAGCATCTGATAGACCTAATTAAACTGTAAATTTGACATTATGAATATTTGTTCTATGACTAATAATTACGCAGTAAAATGAAACTATATATTTATATAAAAACATGACATTCCTCCTCATTTTCTCGAAAGCTATTAGAGATATTGGAAATATCATTGCAGCATCTGATAGACCTGATTAAAATCTACTACTGTCATTATGAATATTTTCACTAGTACTAATAAATACTGAATTTTACTTTTTTTTAATTTACTTTCTTCCTCGTTTTCTCGAAAGCTATTAGAGATATTGGAAATATCATTGCATCATCTGATATACCTAATTCAACTGTACAACTGATATTATGAATATTTGTTCTATGACTAATAATTACGCAGTTAAATAAAACCGTATTTTTATATAAAAAAATGATTTTCCTCGTCATTTTTTCGAAAGCTATTAGAGATATTGGAAATATCATTGCAGCATCTGATACAACTAATTAAACTCTACAACTGTGATTATGAATATTTGTTCTATGACTAATAATTACGCAGTAAAATGAAACTTAATATTTATATAAAAACATGACTTTCCTCCTCATTTTCCCGAAAGCTATTAGAGATATTGGAAATATGATTGCAGCATCTGATAAACTTAATGAAACTGTACAACTGTCATTATGAATATTTGTTCTATGACTAATAATTAGGCAGAAAAATGAAACTTAATATTTATATAAAAACATGAATTTCCTCCTCATTTTCTCGAAAGTTATTAGAGATATTGGAAATATCACTGCAGCATCTGATAGACCTAATTAAATTGTAAAACTGAAATTATTAATATTTGTTCTATGACTAATAATTACGCAGTAAAATTAAACTTTATATTTATATAAAAACATGACTTTCCTCCTAATTTTCTCGAAAGCTATTAGAGATATTGGAAATATCATTACAGCATCTGATACACCTAATTAAACTCTACAACTGTCATTATGAATATTTGTTCTATGACTAGTAATTACTCAGTAAAATGAAACTTAATATTTTTATATAAACATGATTTTCCTCCTCATTTTCTCGAGAGCTATTAGAGATATTTGAAATATCACTGCAGCATCTGATAGACCTAATTAAACTGTAAATTTGACATTATGAATATTTGTTCTATGACTAATAATTACGCAGTAAAATGAAACTATATATTTATATAAAAACATGACATTCCTCCTCATTTTCTCGAAAGCTATTAGAGATATTGGAAATATCATTGCAGCATCTGATAGACCTGATTAAAATCTACTACTGTCATTATGAATATTTTCACTAGTACTAATAAATACTGAATTTTACTTTTTTTTAATTTACTTTCTTCCTCGTTTTCTCGAAAGCTATTAGAGATATTGGAAATATCATTGCATCATCTGATATACCTAATTCAACTGTACAACTGATATTATGAATATTTGTTCTATGACTAATAATTACGCAGTTAAATAAAACCGTATTTTTATATAAAAAAATGATTTTCCTCGTCATTTTTTCGAAAGCTATTAGAGATATTGGAAATATCATTGCAGCATCTGATACAACTAATTAAACTCTACAACTGTGATTATGAATATTTGTTCTATGACTAATAATTACGCAGTAAAATGAAACTTAATATTTATATAAAAACATGACTTTCCTCCTCATTTTCCCGAAAGCTATTAGAGATATTGGAAATATGATTGCAGCATCTGATAAACTTAATGAAACTGTACAACTGTCATTATGAATATTTGTTCTATGACTAATAATTAGGCAGAAAAATGAAACTTAATATTTATATAAAAACATGAATTTCCTCCTCATTTTCTCGAAAGTTATTAGAGATATTGGAAATATCACTGCAGCATCTGATAGACCTAATTAAATTGTAAAACTGAAATTATTAATATTTGTTCTATGACTAATAATTACGCAGTAAAATTAAACTTTATATTTATATAAAAACATGACTTTCCTCCTAATTTTCTCGAAAGCTATTAGAGATATTGGAAATATCATTACAGCATCTGATACACCTAATTAAACTCTACAACTGTCATTATGAATATTTGTTCTATGACTAGTAATTACTCAGTAAAATGAAACTTAATATTTTTATATAAACATGATTTTCCTCCTCATTTTCTCGAGAGCTATTAGAGATATTTGAAATATCACTGCAGCATCTGATAGACCTAATTAAACTGTAAATTTGACATTATGAATATTTGTTCTATGACTAATAATTACGCAGTAAAATGAAACTATATATTTATATAAAAAACATGACATTCCTCCTCATTTTCTCGAAAGCTATTAGAGATATTGGAAATATCATTGCAGCATCTGATACAACTAATTAAACTCTACAACTGTGATTATGAATATTTGTTCTATGACTAATAATTACGCAGTAAAATGAAACTTAATATTTATATAAAAACATGACTTTCCTCCTCATTTTCCCGAAAGCTATTAGAGATATTGGAAATATGATTGCAGCATCTGATACACTTAATGAAACTGTACAACTGTCATTATGAATATTTGTTCTATGACTAATAATTAGGCAGAAAAATGAAACTTAATATTTATATAAAAACATGAATTTCCTCCTCATTTTCTCGAAAGTTATTAGAGATATTGGAAATATCACTGCAGCATCTGATAGACCTAATTAAATTGTAAAACTGAAATTATTAATATTTGTTCTATGACTAATAATTACGCAGTAAAATTAAACTTTATATTTATATAAAAACATGACTTTCCTCCTAATTTTCTCGAAAGCTATTAGAGATATTGGAAATATCATTACAGCATCTGATACACCTAATTAAACTCTACAACTGTCATTATGAATATTTGTTCTATGACTAGTAATTACTCAGTAAAATGAAACTTAATATTTTTATATAAACATGATTTTCCTCCTCATTTTCTCGAGAGCTATTAGAGATATTTGAAATATCACTGCAGCATCTGATAGACCTAATTAAACTGTAAATTTGACATTATGAATATTTGTTCTATGACTAATAATTACGCAGTAAAATGAAACTATATATTTATATAAAAACATGACATTCCTCCTCATTTTCTCGAAAGCTATTAGAGATATTGGAAATATCATTGCAGCATCTGATAGACCTGATTAAAATCTACTACTGTCATTATGAATATTTTCACTAGTACTAATAAATACTGAATTTTACTTTTTTTTAATTTACTTTCTTCCTCGTTTTCTCGAAAGCTATTAGAGATATTGGAAATATCATTGCATCATCTGATATACCTAATTCAACTGTACAACTGATATTATGAATATTTGTTCTATGACTAATAATTACGCAGTTAAATAAAACCGTATTTTTATATAAAAAAATGATTTTCCTCGTCATTTTTTCGAAAGCTATTAGAGATATTGGAAATATCATTGCAGCATCTGATACAACTAATTAAACTCTACAACTGTGATTATGAATATTTGTTCTATGACTAATAATTACGCAGTAAAATGAAACTTAATATTTATATAAAAACATGACTTTCCTCCTCATTTTCCCGAAAGCTATTAGAGATATTGGAAATATGATTGCAGCATCTGATAAACTTAATGAAACTGTACAACTGTCATTATGAATATTTGTTCTATGACTAATAATTAGGCAGAAAAATGAAACTTAATATTTATATAAAAACATGAATTTCCTCCTCATTTTCTCGAAAGTTATTAGAGATATTGGAAATATCACTGCAGCATCTGATAGACCTAATTAAATTGTAAAACTGAAATTATTAATATTTGTTCTATGACTAATAATTACGCAGTAAAATTAAACTTTATATTTATATAAAAACATGACTTTCCTCCTAATTTTCTCGAAAGCTATTAGAGATATTGGAAATATCATTACAGCATCTGATACACCTAATTAAACTCTACAACTGTCATTATGAATATTTGTTCTATGACTAGTAATTACTCAGTAAAATGAAACTTAATATTTTTATATAAACATGATTTTCCTCCTCATTTTCTCGAGAGCTATTAGAGATATTTGAAATATCACTGCAGCATCTGATAGACCTAATTAAACTGTAAATTTGACATTATGAATATTTGTTCTATGACTAATAATTACGCAGTAAAATGAAACTATATATTTATATAAAAACATGACATTCCTCCTCATTTTCTCGAAAGCTATTAGAGATATTGGAAATATCATTGCAGCATCTGATAGACCTGATTAAAATCTACTACTGTCATTATGAATATTTTCACTAGTACTAATAAATACTGAATTTTACTTTTTTTTAATTTACTTTCTTCCTCGTTTTCTCGAAAGCTATTAGAGATATTGGAAATATCATTGCATCATCTGATATACCTAATTCAACTGTACAACTGATATTATGAATATTTGTTCTATGACTAATAATTACGCAGTTAAATAAAACCGTATTTTTATATAAAAAAATGATTTTCCTCGTCATTTTTTCGAAAGCTATTAGAGATATTGGAAATATCATTGCAGCATCTGATACAACTAATTAAACTCTACAACTGTGATTATGAATATTTGTTCTATGACTAATAATTACGCAGTAAAATGAAACTTAATATTTATATAAAAACATGACTTTCCTCCTCATTTTCCCGAAAGCTATTAGAGATATTGGAAATATGATTGCAGCATCTGATAAACTTAATGAAACTGTACAACTGTCATTATGAATATTTGTTCTATGACTAATAATTAGGCAGAAAAATGAAACTTAATATTTATATAAAAACATGAATTTCCTCCTCATTTTCTCGAAAGTTATTAGAGATATTGGAAATATCACTGCAGCATCTGATAGACCTAATTAAATTGTAAAACTGAAATTATTAATATTTGTTCTATGACTAATAATTACGCAGTAAAATTAAACTTTATATTTATATAAAAACATGACTTTCCTCCTAATTTTCTCGAAAGCTATTAGAGATATTGGAAATATCATTACAGCATCTGATACACCTAATTAAACTCTACAACTGTCATTATGAATATTTGTTCTATGACTAGTAATTACTCAGTAAAATGAAACTTAATATTTTTATATAAACATGATTTTCCTCCTCATTTTCTCGAGAGCTATTAGAGATATTTGAAATATCACTGCAGCATCTGATAGACCTAATTAAACTGTAAATTTGACATTATGAATATTTGTTCTATGACTAATAATTACGCAGTAAAATGAAACTATATATTTATATAAAAACATGACATTCCTCCTCATTTTCTCGAAAGCTATTAGAGATATTGGAAATATCATTGCAGCATCTGATAGACCTGATTAAAATCTACTACTGTCATTATGAATATTTTCACTAGTACTAATAAATACTGAATTTTACTTTTTTTTAATTTACTTTCTTCCTCGTTTTCTCGAAAGCTATTAGAGATATTGGAAATATCATTGCATCATCTGATATACCTAATTCAACTGTACAACTGATATTATGAATATTTGTTCTATGACTAATAATTACGCAGTTAAATAAAACCGTATTTTTATATAAAAAAATGATTTTCCTCGTCATTTTTTCGAAAGCTATTAGAGATATTGGAAATATCATTGCAGCATCTGATACAACTAATTAAACTCTACAACTGTGATTATGAATATTTGTTCTATGACTAATAATTACGCAGTAAAATGAAACTTAATATTTATATAAAAACATGACTTTCCTCCTCATTTTCCCGAAAGCTATTAGAGATATTGGAAATATGATTGCAGCATCTGATAAACTTAATGAAACTGTACAACTGTCATTATGAATATTTGTTCTATGACTAATAATTAGGCAGAAAAATGAAACTTAATATTTATATAAAAACATGATTTTCCTCCTCATTTTCCCGAAAGCTATTAGAGATATTGGAAATATGATTGCAGCATCTGATACACTAATTAAAACTGTAAAACTGTCATTATGAATATTTGTTCTATGACTAATAATTACGCAGTAAAATGAAACTTAATATTTATATAAAAACATGACTTTCCTCCTCATTTTCTCGAAAGCTATTAGAGATATTGGAAATATCACTGCAGCATCTGATAGACCTAATTAAACTGTAAAACTGACATTATGAATATTTGTTCTATGACTAATAATTACGCAGTAAAATGAAACTTTATATTTATATAAAAACATGACTTTTCCTCCTCATTTTCTCGAAAGCTATTAGAGATATTGGAAATATCATTGCAGCATCTGATAGACCTAATTAAACTCTACAACTGTCATTATGAATATTTGTTCTATGACTAGTAATTACTCAGTAAAATGAAACTTATATTTTTATATAAACATGATTTCCTCCTCATTTTCTCGAAAGCTATTAGAGATATTTGAAATATCACTGCAGCATCTGATAGACCTAATTCAAACTGTACAACTTTGACATTATGAATATTTGTTCTATGACTAATAATTACGCAGTTAAATAAAACCGTATTTTTATATAAAAACATGATTTTCCTCGTCATTTTTTCGAAAGCTATTAGAGATATTGGAAATATCATTGCAGCATCTGATACAACTAATTAAACTCTACAACTGTGATTATGAATATTTGTTCTATGACTAATAATTACGCAGTAAAATGAAACTTAATATTTATATAAAAACATGACTTTCCTCCTCATTTTCCCGAAAGCTATTAGAGATATTGGAAATATGATTGCAGCATCTGATAAACTTAATGAAACTGTACAACTCTCATTATGAATATTTGTTCTATGACTAATAATTAGGCAGAAAAATGAAACTTAATATTTATATAAAAACATGAATTTCCTCCTCATTTTCTCGAAAGTTATTAGAGATATTGGAAATATCACTGCAGCATCTGATAGACCTAATTAAATTGTAAAACTGAAATTATTAATATTTGTTCTATGACTAATAATTACGCAGTAAAATTAAACTTTATATTTATATAAAAACATGACTTTCCTCCTAATTTTCTCGAAAGCTATTAGAGATATTGGAAATATCATTACAGCATCTGATACACCTAATTAAACTCTACAACTGTCATTATGAATATTTGTTCTATGACTAGTAATTACTCAGTAAAATGAAACTTAATATTTTTATATAAACATGATTTTCCTCCTCATTTTCTCGAGAGCTATTAGAGATATTTGAAATATCACTGCAGCATCTGATAGACCTAATTAAACTGTAAATTTGACATTATGAATATTTGTTCTATGACTAATAATTACGCAGTAAAATGAAACTATATATTTATATAAAAACATGACATTCCTCCTCATTTTCTCGAAAGCTATTAGAGATATTGGAAATATCATTGCAGCATCTGATAGACCTGATTAAAATCTACTACTGTCATTATGAATATTTTCACTAGTACTAATAAATACTGAATTTTACTTTTTTTTAATTTACTTTCTTCCTCGTTTTCTCGAAAGCTATTAGAGATATTGGAAATATCATTGCATCATCTGATATACCTAATTCAACTGTACAACTGATATTATGAATATTTGTTCTATGACTAATAATTACGCAGTTAAATAAAACCGTATTTTTATATAAAAAAATGATTTTCCTCGTCATTTTTTCGAAAGCTATTAGAGATATTGGAAATATCATTGCAGCATCTGATACAACTAATTAAACTCTACAACTGTGATTATGAATATTTGTTCTATGACTAATAATTACGCAGTAAAATGAAACTTAATATTTATATAAAAACATGACTTTCCTCCTCATTTTCCCGAAAGCTATTAGAGATATTGGAAATATGATTGCAGCATCTGATAAACTTAATGAAACTGTACAACTGTCATTATGAATATTTGTTCTATGACTAATAATTAGGCAGAAAAATGAAACTTAATATTTATATAAAAACATGAATTTCCTCCTCATTTTCTCGAAAGTTATTAGAGATATTGGAAATATCACTGCAGTATCTGATAGACCTAATTAAATTGTAAAACTGAAATTATTAATATTTGTTCTATGACTAATAATTACGCAGTAAAATTAAACTTTATATTTATATAAAAACATGACTTTCCTCCTAATTTTCTCGAAAGCTATTAGAGATATTGGAAATATCATTACAGCATCTGATACACCTAATTAAACTCTACAACTGTCATTATGAATATTTGTTCTATGACTAGTAATTACTCAGTAAAATGAAACTTAATATTTTTATATAAACATGATTTTCCTCCTCATTTTCTCGAGAGCTATTAGAGATATTTGAAATATCACTGCAGCATCTGATAGACCTAATTAAACTGTAAATTTGACATTATGAATATTTGTTCTATGACTAATAATTACGCAGTAAAATGAAACTATATATTTATATAAAAACATGACATTCCTCCTCATTTTCTCGAAAGCTATTAGAGATATTGGAAATATCATTGCAGCATCTGATAGACCTGATTAAAATCTACTACTGTCATTATGAATATTTTCACTAGTACTAATAAATACTGAATTTTACTTTTTTTTAATTTACTTTCTTCCTCGTTTTCTCGAAAGCTATTAGAGATATTGGAAATATCATTGCATCATCTGATATACCTAATTCAACTGTACAACTGATATTATGAATATTTGTTCTATGACTAATAATTACGCAGTTGAATAAAACCGTATTTTTATATAAAAAAAATGATTTTCCTCGTCATTTTTTCGAAAGCTATTAGAGATATTGGAAATATCATTGCAGCATCTGATACAACTAATTAAACTCTACAACTGTGATTATGAATATTTGTTCTATGACTAATAATTACGCAGTAAAATGAAACTTAATATTTATATAAAAACATGACTTTCCTCCTCATTTTCCCGAAAGCTATTAGAGATATTGGAAATATGATTGCAGCATCTGATAAACTTAATGAAACTGTACAACTGTCATTATGAATATTTGTTCTATGACTAATAATTAGGCAGAAAAATGAAACTTAATATTTATATAAAAACATGAATTTCCTCCTCATTTTCTCGAAAGTTATTAGAGATATTAGAAATATCACTGCAGCATCTGATAGACCTAATTAAATTGTAAAACTGAAATTATTAATATTTGTTCTATGACTAATAATTACGCAGTAAAATTAAACTTTATATTTATATAAAAACATGACTTTCCTCCTAATTTTCTCGAAAGCTATTAGAGATATTGGAAATATCATTACAGCATCTGATACACCTGATTAAACTCTACAACTGTCATTATGAATATTTGTTCTATGACTAGTAATTACTCAGTAAAATGAAACTTAATATTTTTATATAAACATGATTTTCCTCCTCATTTTCTCGAGAGCTATTAGAGATATTTGAAATATCACTGCAGCATCTGATAGACCTAATTAAACTGTAAATTTGACATTATGAATATTTGTTCTATGACTAATAATTACGCAGTAAAATGAAACTATATATTTATATAAAAACATGACATTCCTCCTCATTTTCTCGAAAGCTATTAGAGATATTGGAAATATCATTGCAGCATCTGATAGACCTGATTAAAATCTACTACTGTCATTATGAATATTTTCACTAGTACTAATAAATACTGAATTTTACTTTTTTAAAAATTACTTTCTTCCTCGTTTTCTCGAAAGCTATTAGAGATATTGGAAATATCATTGCATCATCTGATACACCTAATTCAACTGTACAACTGATATTATGAATATTTGTTCTATGACTAATAATTACGCAGTTAAATAAAACCGTATTTTTATATAAAAAAATGATTTTCCTCGTCATTTTCTCGAAAGCTATTAGATATATTGGAAATATAATTGCAGCATCTGATAGACCTAATTAAACTGTACAACTGATATTATGAATATTTGTTCTATGACTAATAATTACGCAGTAAAATGAAACTTAAAATTTATTTAAAAACATGACTTTCCTCCTCATTTTCTCGAAAGCTATTAGAGATATTGGAAATATCATTGCAACAGCTGATACACCTAATTAAACTGTACAACTGATTTATGAATATTTTTTTTATGACTAATAATTACGCAGTAAAATGAAACTTAGTATTTATTTAAAAACATGAATTTCCTCCTCATTTTCCCGAAAGCTATTAGAGATATTGGAAATATCATTGCAGCATCTGATACACCTAATTAAACTGTACAACTGTCATTATGAATATTTGTTCTATGACTAATAATTACGCAGTAAAATGAAACTTAATATTTATATAAAAACATGACTTTCCTCCTCAATCTCTCTCTCTCTCTCTCTCTCTCTCTCTCTCTCTATATATATATATATATATATATATATATATATATATATATATATATGTATATATATATATATATATATATATATATATATATATAATATATATATATATATATATATATATATATATATATATATATATATATATATATATATATATATATATATATATATATATATATATATACATATATATATATATATATATATATATATATATATATATGTATATATATGTATATATATATATATATATATATATATATATATGTATATATATATATATATATATATATATATATATATATGTATATATATGTATATATATATATATATATATATATATATATATGTATATATATATATATATATATATATATATATATATATATATAATATATATATATATATATATATATATATATATAATATATTTGTATATATATATATATATATATATATATATATAATATATATATATATATATATATATATATATAATATATTTGTATATATATATTTATATATATATATATATATATATATATATATATATATATAAATGGTGAGGTGGGTGGTGTATCATACGTCCGGCAACGCGCTTCCCTCGTATCATGGCTTTGAAATCGTTTTGTATTCAACTTCAATGCTGTATAACTTATGTAACTTAAGACTAAACGATGTGTTGATGCTACTGTTTAAATCGGATAAACCAGGAGAAATTTACTATCCTAAGCATATTATTCAATGTATAGATTGAAAAATCATAAATTATTAGATCACAGGCGATACAAGAAACTTTTTTCATGATCACGGTGAATGGGTTAATAACGTTAGGTAGAAATTCAAATTTTAAATAGCTCGTCTGACGCTTTGCAAATTTTCAAATCCTGCAGCCATCTTGGATTTGAACCAACGAGGAAGACGGCGTCATTACGTCCTTCCCTTTCGCTAAAAAGTATAGTTTATCTTGAAGTGTCAGTGTTGAACGTGATGGAGTGATTGTAATAACCTTCTGGGCAGCTTTAAGGTAAAGTTTTATTAATGGTAGTGATGTGTGGAAGTAATTATGGGAGAGTCTAACAACATCCCACCCCGTCCTGGCGTCGCTCGTCCTCCGCCATTTAAACATGATACATTTTAACTGCTAATTGTAATTTTAACAGCCACTTATTATGTTCACGCATGTCTTTATAATGTTCTATGCATTGTTTAGGTACTGTGAAC
Source organism: Metacarcinus magister (assembly GCA_029783475.1). Lineage (NCBI taxonomy): Eukaryota > Metazoa > Arthropoda > Malacostraca > Decapoda > Cancridae > Metacarcinus > Metacarcinus magister. Next base: position 93,573 of record JAPQNM010000027.1, read on the forward strand.
TTGAATTGCATAAGTATTTATGAATTAATTAAAGAAAAAATGATTGGTGAAGTAATAATGACAGTTGAGTCGCCGTGATGGCGGCGGCGGCGGCGGCGGCGGCGGCGGCGGCGCCGACCAGGCTGTTACCTACTGACTCTTCTCAGCTATTTGATGATTTATTGTCTTTTATTAGGATTATGTGTATTTTTTTTATAAGTACGGTGTAATTATATGTTTTATCTACATGTGTGATGATTAAATATGTGCAAATTATTGGAGAAAGTTTATAAAAAAAGTGTTTAGCGGTGAGTGATGGTGTTTAGCGGTGAGGTAGCCGAGGGTGTCATCTTGATTTCCTAGGCTACGTGACGCTGTTAGATTTTTACCGCTATTTCTATAATTTATTCACTTGCATTATGGCTACGCATGATTTTATTATATTATACGCTATAATATTGTTCTGCCTACATATGTGATGTGGAAATATGTACGAATTATTGGAAAAGGTGTCTAAATATTGGTTTTAGCGGTGTTAGGCTGTGAGTTGGCGGGGAATGCAATCCATCTAGTGACTGCGCTGCGGGACTGGCCGCGGTGCATTACTTTTATTATTTTTTTAGGGTGAAGGATTGCATCACCTTTCCTCACGTCCCCACAACCTGCTCCTTCCCATTCATCCACTCATCATCCACTATCTCCCTCTCTGGAATCCGGTTTGGGTAAGTATTATCACTAGTACTAGTGTTGACGGGTTTCCTTGTCTGTTTCCCTCTCCCACCCCCAGGGTCAGGCAGGGACAGTGGCACCTAGGCTGGCACTTAGCCCGCCCTTGGGATGCCAGAGTAGTGTGTGTGTGTGTGTGTGTGTGTGTGTGTGTGTGTGTGTGTGTGTATGTGTGTGTGTGTGTGTGTGTGTGTGTGTGACTCGCAAATATTCATGATATTGTTCTAGTTTTTTACATTCTATTCTATCCCCTCATCTCTTTGTTTCTCTTCCTTTCCTCTTATATTCTCTTCTCTTCTCTCCCTCTTCTCTTCTCTTCTCTTCCTCTCCTCTTCTCCTCTTCTCCTCTTTCTCTTATTTCTCATCTTCTTCCTGCTTTATTATAACGATTATATATATATATATATATATATATATATATATAATCTATTTTCCTTATAGACTAAGACATAGACTAAGCTATATAGTTATTTAATTAGTAGTTAGTTATCTATCTAGTCAATTGTTATCTATATTGATATCTAGAACGTGACATTGACCTAATTATCCCTTTGTACCCATCTACGTCACCTTCCTGTCATATATAAGGTGTTCAATAGGGGACAAAAAGGTTTGATAGTTTTTGTAGTGACGCCTCGTTCATCTTCGTTTGTTTTTGTTGAGAGAAATTGTGATTAAAGGCTTTAGAATTGATAGAAATTGAAAATAAATAAATAAATAAAT
>JAPQNM010000027.1:105000-107500 GCA_029783475.1 Metacarcinus magister
CTTTTCCTTCCACTTCCTTGTTTTATCATCCATTCCTTCTATTCCTCTCTTCTTCCCTCTATCCTTCCTTCCTTCCTTCCTTCCTTCCCTCCATTCTTCTCTCCATGCTTCCCTCCCTCTCTCAGATCAAGACAAGATGACTTAATAGTGATATAAGTGGTGAATCTCTCTCTCTCTCTCTCTCTCTCTCTCTCTCTCTCTCTCTCTCTCTCTCTCTCTCTCTCTCTCTCTCTCTCTCTCTCTCTCTCTCTCTCTCTCACGTGGTTGCATTACATAGAAAATGGATGGTATAAAGAGAAAATGGATGTTTTTAGGGTAGACTGTGCAGGGTGTGTTGGTGCCGTGCCAGGATACACACACACACACACACACACACACACACACACACACACACACACACACACACACACACACACACACACACACACACACATGTATTGCAGTAAGTTGCGTCACTAGAACAGAGTGAGTAATTAAAGTGATGTTGAGTGAGTGTTGCAAGTGTGTTGATACTCCGCCTTGAAATGAGTTCAACTAAATCAACCATCGAGCTGTCTAGCTATCTATATATCTAAGGTGGAAATACAGATTGAGGGAAAGAGTTACAGAGTTTACCTGTAGAATGGACGTTACTATTACTGTTACTACTACTACTACTACTATTACTACTACTACTACTACTACTACTACTACTACTACTACTACTACTACTACTACTACTATTATTATTATTACTAAGTTACACCTCACTTTCCCGCTGCAGGTTGGTGAAGCAGCACCAGTCATGGAGTAAGGCCGTGCCCTGCCGTGCCCCGCCGTGCCCCGCCCCGCCGCCATGCTGTGGACGGACCAGGCCTTGGTTGAGGTGGGGGGCCCCGTGCCCCGCCGCCGTGCCTACAGTGACGTGCAGCGCCGGCCGCCCCGCCTGTGCCGGCAGCGTTCTGTGTCGCCCCCCGGGGCCAAGGGGTGCCCGTCCGTACGCGCCACCACCGGGGACGGCCTGGCCCGCAGCGGCAGTATGTTCGCGGGTGTGGTGGTGGGCAGCCCCCTGGGGTGCGGACCCCTCAACGGCACGGCGCTGCCCCTGGGAGGCGTGGGTCCACCCCTGGGCGGCAGTCCCCCAGGCCCAACCACACCCTCGGGGGACTATGTAGGACCCATGCGGCGGCCCAGGCTGCCCTCGGCATCAGAGGCGCCCACGGTGGCGCCCATACCTGAGAACCTGCCCCTGCCGGACACCCCGCCCAGACCCGCACTCATGACTGTGAGTACTACACCCTGCACTGCACTATTACTTATCACGCACTCACTCACGCACTTACGCACACACTCACGCACTCACACACACTCACTCACTTACTCACGCACTGCACGCCCAGAGTGTGTATGCAATGTGTTTTCAAGACCGCTGCTTCACGTCACGTTCAGCTGGCACTGTACTGTACTGTCTGGTGTGTACATACAAACGTGGTCCAGTCACCTCCAATGAACATTACCGTGACACCACCTCAACCCAACACTACACTGGACCACAACACACACTATACCGCTCAATGGTGTGCACTTTGAACTCCTTCGCGGCGGACACACACACACACACACACACACACACACACACACACACACACACACACACACACACACACACACACACACTCACTTTGCCGTCTATATTTTAACACAACTGCCCAAGGGAAGCCACATTTTCTTCTATACTTGCAAACCTTTTATAGGGTAGACTTAAATAATTTCTTTTCTCTCCTGCCTTTCCCTTCCCTCCCCATCCCCCCGGCGTGCACGTGCCTTGCAACACACACACACACACACACACACACACACACACACACACACACACACACACACACACACACACACACACACACACGCTGCCTCATAGAAACAAGCAACACTCATTTATTTTTATTCATCATTATCATTATTATTATTATTATTATTATTATTATTATTATTACCTGGACGAGTTTGAAGTTTGCAGGTAAGGTAGTGTTAATTAATGTGTTGTATAATGATTACTATATCTTATTTATGTGGTAAGATATCATTAAAAACACACACACACACACACACACACACACACACACACACACACACACACACACACACACACAGATTAGATAAGAAGATAAGATATGAGAGATAGAAAATATAGCTGTAACTAAATTATTATTACTTCTATCTACTACTACTACTACTACTACTACTACTACTACTACTACTACTACTACTACTACTCCCTAACCTTCACTCCTTGCCCCCCTTACCCTCCCCCCTTCCCTCCTTCCCTCCTACATCTACCCAACACACCACAGTTACTACTTCGCGGCGTTCAAATTTAGCGAACAAGCCAAACAGTTATGCTTTTGTTTCTCTTTCTAGTTTTTTTTTATCCACTCTATGTTAGTATGTATCTTTTATCACTCTTCTTTATCTCCTCTTCGTTATGGGGGGGAGGGGGTGAAGGAGGGAAGAGAGGAGGAAG
>JAPQNM010000027.1:130536-135536 GCA_029783475.1 Metacarcinus magister
ACACACACACACACACACACACACACACACACACACACACACACACACACACACACGTTAATGAAATACCTCCGTTTAATCGTGAATTCCTTTAAAAATGTAGTGTGCGTGAGAGTATTCCAGCACCCTCCACGTACACACACACACACACACACACACACACACACACACACACACACACACACACACACACATTCTGAGTCCCAATTTCTCCCTATCACCTCCTCCTCCTCCTCCTCCTCTTCCTTCCTAATTCTTAACCTAGCCACCCACCCTAATTTCTCCCTCTCCCTCTCTCTCTCTCTCTCTCTCTCTCTCTCTCTCTCTCTCTCTCTCTCTCTCTCTCTCTCTCTCTCTCTCTCAAAGTAGAATAATAATAATAATAATAATATAATAATAACAATAAATAAAATGAAAACAATACATCTGAATTTAGGTTAAAACTGTTGAGAATATTTTTAAAGTAACTGAAAAAAAAATCTCAGCAGATGAAAGGTCAAGGATACATAAATAAAGTGTCGTGGGAAGAGAGAGAGAAAGAGAAAGAGAGAGAGAGAGAGAGAGAGAGAGAGAGAGAGAGAGAGAGAGAGAGAGAGAGAGAGAGAGAGAGAGAGAGAGAGAGAGAGAGAGAGAATATCAAAATAGTATAAAGAAATGTATATATAGAATAACATATATAAAAGGAATAATAATAATAATAATAATAACAAATATAGTAGTAGTAGTAGTAGTAGTAGTAGTAGTAGTAGTAGTAGTAGTAGTAGTAATAGTAGTAGTAGTAGTAGTAGTAGTAGTAGTAATAATAGTAATAGTAGTAGTAGTAATGACAATAATAAAACTACTACTACTACTACTCCTACTACTACTACTACTCCTACTACTACTAATACTACTACTACTCCTACTCCTACTCCTACCACTACTACTACTACTACTACTACTACTACTACTAGCAAGAACCCAACAATTACATAGACAGTTAGACATAGTAATTTGCATATCAGATAAATGTTGCCAATACCTGCCAGCCAATTAAGGTGACAGGTGCAACAGGTGAGAGTGAGAGAGAGAGAGAGAGAGAGAGAGAGAGAGAGAGAGAGAGAGAGAGAGAGAGAGAGAGAGAGAGAGAGAGAGAGAGAGAGAGAGAGGTGATTTTAAAGTTGCATGTAAGTGTATGTCTCCCTTTAAGTTACTTCCTTGTCCCTTTTTACTCTCTCTCACTCTCTCACTCTCTCTCTCTCTCTCTCTCTCTCTCTCTCTCTCTCTCTCTCTCTCTCTCTCTCTCTCTCTCTCTCTCTCATACACACATTTTCCCTACATATATTTCTTTTTCCTTCACCAATACCTTTAAAAAAAATATATATATATACTATTTCTCCCCTCACACACACACATACTAACACTCACCATCTCGTTCCCCCAGTACAAAGCTGCAGCAGTATGAGCAGAACTGTGCAGCTGATGCCATGACAGGGCTGTGCTCAGACACCCACCGCAGCTGTCAACAAGCCGTCATGAACATCCTCGGCACTGAGCTGCACGCCACTTGTGTCTGTAAAGGGACAGACTTCCTACACCAGCAAGATTGTTATACTTGGCAGAAACTACTCTGGTCAAACCCTTGTGTCAGTAAGTATTGGCTGGTGGGAGTTGTGTTTTAGTATTATATGTAATGCGACTTCATGTATCATAGTTATAAATGACATGACTTAACGTAGCATAATTATAAATGACATGACTTAACGTAGCATAACTATATATAACAAGACTTAACATAGCATAATTATAACATGTTAGTAGTATGATTATAAATAACACGACTTAACGTATCATAGTTATAACACATTAAGTATTATAATTATAAATAACATGACTTAACGTATAATTATAACACGTTTAGTATTATAATTATAAATAACACGACATTACGTACAGTTGAACCTTGTCCGTTAGTGTAAAAAGTCCGTTGTTTGGTTGATTCTCACGGACTTATACTTACGCATCCGCTGCTTACCGGACTTTATTTAACACTAACAGACTTAAGTTAGAGTCTGTTAAATTAGAGTCTGTTAAATCTAGCATCGTTCATATTATAATTATAAATAAAACAACATTACGTATCATAACTAAACACGACATTCATTAATAATAACAATAATAATAATAATAATAATGATAATAATAATAAAAGTCAGTTATTACTAAAGAAACACTGACATTTCTTAAACAATTACTATCATTATTTTTTCTTACCATAAAATGCATTCGGAAAAAAAGTTGAACGACCCGAAGAAAAAAAAAACTTTAAACTGAAACTATAAATAAAAATATATATATATAGAAAAAGAGAGAAAAAACTGTAACAAACTGTAACTCACAAATACAGTTAAGTAATACAGTTAAATAATACAGTTAAGTAATACAGTTAAATAATAGTGGTCTGCCCAATACTCATGGTAGAGAAACAAAAAAAATAAATAAAAAATGAGGAAGAGAGAGAAAACAGAAGGACAAGGAGGAGGAGGAGGAGGAGGAAAGTTATGTAGTCATTGCAAAAACTAACTAAAAAGTTTTCGCAATAAAATAAATAAAACCCGAGAGAGAGAATTAGAGCGAGAGAATTAGAGCGAGAGACATGAAGTTACAAGAATAAATCATTTTTTTTTATGACACAGAAAATAATGTTCAAAATAAAAAATAAAAAAGAAGTTAAGTGTAGAAATAACTGTTGCAATAAAAAATATATATAATGAATAAATAAATCAATAAAATGCTTAATAAATATAGTAGAGATAATATTACAGGAATAAACTCACAAAAAATATATATATAATAAATAAATAAATAAATAATGAAACAGAACAGTAATAAAAAAAATATACATATATATAATAAATAAAATGCAGAATATATATAGATAAAGAGACAAGCAAAACCTACTCTCAGTAAAATAATATAAAAAATAATGTTAAAAATATAAAATAAATAATCACAGCTTTGCAAATAAATAAATAAATAAATGAAGTGTGAATAATACAAAATAATAGATGAATAAACTAATGCATCAATAAATGGTTCAAATATAGAGGTAAGGTAATTATATACAGGTAATTAAAAGACTTACCTTAGTAGTATAGGTGTGCGTGCGTCCGTGCGTGCGTGCGTGCGTGCGTGTGTGTGTGTGTGTGTGTGCGTGTGTGTGTGTGTGTGTGCGTGCGTGCGTGTGTGTGTGTGTGTGTAAGGTGCACACACACACACACACACACACACACACACACACACACACACACACACACACACACACACACACACACACACACACACACACACACACACACGAACACACTCCATCCTGAAACAAACAGACAAACAAACATTAATAAATAATAATAATAATAATTTAATTAATTAATTAATGCATCAATAAATGGTTCAAATATAAAGGTAAAGTAATTATATACAGGTAATTAGGAGAGACTTACCTTATTAATGTGTGCGTGCGTGCGTGCGTGCGTGTGTGTGTGTGTGCGTGTGTGTGTGCGTGCGTGCGTGCGTGTGTGTATGCGTGTGTGTATAAGGTGCACACACACACACACACACACACGAACACACTCCATCCTGAAACAAACAGACAAACAAACATTAATACATAATAATAATAATAATAATAATAATAATAATAATTTAGTTAATTAATCAATGCATCAATAAATGGTTCAAATATAAAGGTAAAGTAATTATATACAGGTAATTAAGAGAGACTTACCTTATTAATGTGTGCGTGCGTGCGTGCGTGGGTGTGTGTGTGTAAGGTGAACACACACACACACACACACACACACACACACACACACACACACACACACACACACACACACACACACACCCACTCCATCCTGAAATAAACAAACAGACATTAATACAAATAATAATATTACTACTACTATTACTACTAATACTACTACTACTACTACCACTACTACTGCTACTATTACTATTACTACCATTATCACTACTACTTCTACTACTACTATTATTACTTTGTTTTTCTACTTTCATCTACCACTACTACTACTACCACTACCACCACTACTACTACTACCACTACCACTACTACTACTACTACTACTACTACTACTACTACCACTACTAACACCTCTCCCTTCCTCCCTACAGTCGAGTCTCACCTCAAGCTACACAAGGAGATCAACAACGGTGAAATTAAGACAATAGAAGATGAGTTCCGCCGCCTGACCCCCGCCCCGCCCACCTCCACCTCCGCCCCACACTACGACCCCACCCATGACTTCGGGAACATAGTATACCGCCCCAAAGGTCCTAGTCTCGGCCCCCAGACCCATGACCCGGTGGAGCCTGAGTCCTCTTGGGGTGGCGGCCGTCGGACTGGGATACAGATCGGACAGTCCAACCGCGGCTTTGAATCCCGTGGCAGCAGCATCTTAGGGAAGTACGACGGGCCTGTCTATAGCACCGGGGTGGAGCGGCCTAAGTACCCTGAAAGCACGGAGACACATTTTGGGCGTGGGAGGTTGCCAGGCGGGTTCAGGCCTACCAATGTAATCCCATCTAACCAGTGGCTGAACCGTGCTGGTGGTGAGCATGAAACGGAACCAGTACGGCATTGGGTATCGGGGCACTGGCATACCCATCCCGTCCCAGGAGTCCCGGCATGAAGGGGGCATCGGGGAGGACTGGGGGGACTTGCGTGGGCATGGGTGGGGCAGAGGTGGGTACGGTGCCCCGCCTCCTGACTTCAACGAGGAGAGGGAATCCTATACCCACGCCCCGCATTTCCCCGCCAACCGGAACCACTACCCACGCACCCCCGCTATCTTCATGCCCGTCACGCCCACCCCTCCCAGCCACGCCCCCACACGTGCTGCTGCCACGCCCACCACCTCCACCACCACCACGCCCACCACATCACCTACCAGTGAGTACACGGTTCAACCACACACAAGGAGGAAGAACGAGGAGAG
>JAPQNM010000027.1:140536-143036 GCA_029783475.1 Metacarcinus magister
GTTATTCAGTCAGTTATTAAATTATGAAGTAAAAAAGTTATCCAGTTAATTAAATATGAAATCAATTATGTATTCAGTTACTTATTAATTTAGTTATTGAGTCAGTTATTCAGTTATGAGGTCAATTAGTTATTCATATAGTTAGTTATGCATTTATTCAGCCAAGTAATGAGTCAGTCCAATTATTATAAAACTTCTGGTCTTATAAAAAAAAATTAAACCAATTAATTTATTTTTTATATATTTAAAGTGATGATAAAGATGATTATGATGATGATAATAATGGTAATGATGATTATGATGGAAGTTGTGTTGCTGAGAGAGAGAGAGAGAGAGAGAGAGAGAGAGAGAGAGAGAGAGAGAGAGAGAGAGAGAGAGAGAGAGAGAGAGAGAGAGAGAGAGAAAAAAAAACTTAATGTAACTTGAAGAGGTGGAGACGGAAAAAGAAGCGAGAAAATGAAGAAGAAAAAGAAGAAGATGAAGAAGAAGATGAAGATGAAGAAGAAGAAGAAGAAGAAGAAGAAAAAGGAGGAGGAGGAGAAGGAGGAGGAAATATGAGTAACATTACAACAGACAGACAGAAAGAGGAGACGAAAAAAGGCACACACACACACACACACACACACACACACACACACACACACACACACACACACACACACACACACACACACACACACACACACACACACACACACAGAGGTAAAATAAAAATCTAAAAATCCCTAAATATTGAATAATCTATATATAAAATAAACTCCCCAAATTATTTCCCTTTTACATCATTAATATTATCATTATTATCATTATTATTATTATTATTATTATTATTATTATTATTATTATTATTGTGTGATATGAAATAAGTGAAAAATATTATAGTATTTTAAAGTGGTACCCCAAAAAAGGAAGTGTTATTAACTGAAAACGTACACACACACACACACACACACACACACACACACACACACACACACACACACACACACGTACACACACACACACACACACACACACACACACACACACACACACACACACACACACACACACACACACACACACACACACACGGAGGTAATATTAAAAAGGTAAATAAAACAATAAATAAATAATCACTATACAAATAAAAAAATAAATAGATAAATATATATATAAAAAAAATTACACCAGAAGAAAATATACATTCAGCCTTTCAAGTATACACAGAAGGAAAGAAAAGTATACATTAGGCTATGTATACATGTGTAAAATATGTATGTATGTATGTTTATATGTGTGTGTGTGTGTTCCGGGGTTCATCTTACACACACACAATACAACACAGTCATAACACTATTCCTTCATCATTTTTCATTATACATCCTAACACATACACTTTCCTTCTTAAAGCAAACAGTTATTACCTTCAGTCTTCACCCTTCACCCTTCACCCTTCACCCTAAATCAGTGGTTCCTTACCTTGTTCATCTTGTTAATTACCCAATATAACATACCTCATTAAGCTATCATTAACCCTTGTACTAAATGGTGTCTATATTGATGTATTTACCTTAATTAAAACACTATATATATTTTATCCCCCCCCCCTTACCCCCGAAAAACTAGGAACTTAGGAACCACTGATCTACACCCAACCCACCCACGAATCTTAAAACCTGGAGTCATAGTGTAAACCTTTAATTGTGTCCTGTGTGTGTGTGGGTGTGTGTGTGGTGTGTGTGTGTGTGTGTGTGTGTGTGTGTGTGTGTGTGTGTGTGTGTGTGTGTGTGTGTGTGTGTGTGTGTGTGTGAAGGTAAGGTAAGGTTTCATTGTCTCTGTTTATATTTTAATTCTGTTTATCATTGAATATTTAATTATTTTTTTTATATTATATCTTTGGCTTCCCATTTCTATTTTTTTTTATTTTGACAATTTTCTATTTCAATCTATATTTTATTATTACATTTTTTTTATATTATTTCTTTTTATTCCAATTTCTATTTTTTCATATTTTGACAATTTTTTATAATATTATCAATTTTATCTTATCAATATATCTATATATTTGTTCCTATGTATTGTGTTGAGAGAGAGAGAGAGAGAGAGAGAGAGAGAGAGAGAGAGAGAGAGAGAGAGAGAGAGAGAGAGAGAGAGAGAGAGAGAGAGAGCAGTCACCACTACCACTGCTATCACCATTATTATTATTATTATTATTGTTGTTATTATTATTATTATTATGATGATTATTACTGACCAATGATTAACCAATTATATTCTCTTCCTCCTCCTCCTCCTCCTCCTCCTCCTCCTCCTCCTCCTCCTCCTCCTCCTCCTCCTCCTCCTCCTCCTCCTCTTCCTCCTCCTCCTCCTCCTCCTCCTAATTCCCCTTTCCTCCTTCTTCCTCTTTTATCACACTCCTCTATTACCTCCTCCTACACACTGTCCTTTTATTCCTCCTCTTCCTCCTCCTCCTCCTCCTCTTCCTACTCTTTCACTGCCCATTCACTCTTCATTTATC
>JAPQNM010000027.1:148036-153036 GCA_029783475.1 Metacarcinus magister
TGGAATGTAATGATAATAATTCTATGATCTCCCCTCCACTACTACTACTACTACTACTACTACTACTACTACTACTACTACTACTTCACAATATCAGGTATGGCGATGACAATACTACTACTACTGCTACTATTACTACTACTACTATTACCACTACTACTACTACTACTACTACTTCTACTTCTTCTATTTCTACTACTTCTACTGCAGCCTTAGGTATATTAACGAAATAGGGACCCAATTTAATTATCCTTAATTAATCTCTCTCTCTCTCTCTCTCTCTCTCTCTCTCTCTCTCTCTCTCTCTCTCTCTCTCTCTCTCTCTCTCTCTCTCTCTCTCTCGATGCCTTTCAAATAGGGTAACTAAATAAAATAGGAAGCTAAGGGTATACATACATACATACATACATACATACATACACACATACATATTTACAGTCACACATACACCTCCCTCCAATTTTTTTCTGTGTACATTTCAGTCCCCCATAAATATACGTACATGAATTCACACATACGTACACAAGAGAGGTCACAAAATAAAAGTTAAACGCGGGAAGAAAAGAGAATAATAATAATAATAATAATAATAATAATAAATGTGTCCCCTCCATTAAAAAAAAATAATAAATATATAGAATGAAAACGCGATATATTCAAAATTATACAGAGAAAAAAAAAATATTCCATTCAAAAAAATAAATCAAAAATCAAAACACGAGATAAATTCAAAATTATACAAAGGAAAAAAAGTCATAATTCCACAACAACAATAAAAATAACAAAAAATAATAATAATAATAATAATAATAAAATTCCTGAAAAACTAGTATTGAATTGCAATCGCCTCTCTCCCTCTCTCTCCCTTAATGGTTGTTTCTATCAGTGTATCTCTGCTTCGTCTCAGCCAATGGGAACAAAGTCTTAAAAGCTGGATTCTCATTGGAGGAAAGACGCAACATAAAGATTAATGTCGTAAGGCTTCTAATTGATGGTGCTATGATCCTACTCATTATGTTAACAGCCTTGTTTATTTACTGGTTGACTATCACTAATCCGGCAGTCAATATTCCAGTTCCATCAGTTTTCCGGTATGAAAACTGATGGTGCCAGACTATTGATTGCCGGATTATCGATGGTCAACCTGTACTTACTCCTGTTTCAAGGTCAAGGTTAGGTCAGATGGGGTCAACTGATGTGTTTTGATTATTGGATTGTGAGTTCATTTAATTGGTCAACATTTAGGGGTCATTTAGGGGGTAATATAGTGTTTTGATGGTTAAAAGTTTGCATTTATGAGTGTGTCTTGCACGCAAAAACTCGTCTCTGCACGCAAAGTATTTATTATTGAGAGATGTTGATGTCTAAATTATCTTGGGGTCAATGCGATCCCTGGTGACCCCGTGACCTGACCTCGGCTGCCCTCCCTTTGAGGTCACACGGAAGTCACACACACACACACACACACACACACACACACACACACACACACACACACACACACACACACACACACACACACACACACACACACACACACACACACTGGCCTGGTTTCCGAGATGGAATACAATAATTAAATAATAATAATAATAATAATAATAATTGCAAAATCTATTGAATTATTGAAAATCTGACAATAAAAAAACCCAACAAATTCTTGTTTAACCCAAAAAATACATTAAAAATTTGAATCAATCACAAAAAAAGAAAAAGTCAGCCTTTGACCCTACCCCCCTTTCAAAAAAAATAATAAAAAATAAAATTACATATCACAAAAATGAAAACATAAAATAAAATAAAATAATATATACAAATACAATAAATGACAGTATGAGGGACCATTTAAAACACACACATACACACACACACACACACACACACACACACACACACACACACACACACACACACACACACACACACACTGAGCCTCCATGTTGAGTGTGCGTGCGTACATAGCTAACGTGACCCGTGATATTCTAGTAAGGTTTCCCTGTGTGTGTGTGTGTCCTTAACTTAACTTATCAGTGTTGTGGTCAATAACTAAATAAATAAAAACAATTCAATAAATGCTATGTAGAACGATAAAGTTAAACCCCATTTTCTATGTTGAACTATATATTTATAGATCGATACATTAAAGGGGTAACTATGTATCTATTAATTTATATATATTATTTTTTGTTTTTACATATATAGAGATTATTATCATTATTATTTTTTTTTGGTGTGTGTCAAAAAACAATGTTAGTCAATAAGTCTTAACTCTTAATAACTGGAAATTTGGTTGGGTCATGTCCCCCCCCTTGCCCCCCTACTCCCCCCTCCCTTTGGTGACCTCCTGTGCAGAGGTCAAACTGAGGTCAGTGTTATGACCTAACCTAACCCAACCTAATTTTGTGTACATAAGGTGGTTATATACTAATACATATGACGTATAGATATATATATTACATACAAATATACGATATGTTATTATAAATATATATATATCTATCTACATAATGATGATGATGATGATGATGATAAGCTTCACGTACATGTGGCTCTCATGTACACATAACATACATACATACATACATACATATCATACAGGTTACCTATTAATAATCCAGCAATCAATATCCCGGTTATATCCGGCATGTATTTGATTGCCGGATTACTGATAGTCAACCTGTACATACATACATACATACATAACTTGACCCAGAGTTATACAAGTAAACAAGTAAACAAGTAAACAAGAGTCGTCAAGTATTTGTTAAGTCAATATGTAACTAAGTCAGTGTGATGTTGGAGTGTGATGTTGTTTGTTTGTTTGTTTGTCTGTCTGCACTAAGGGCTGGCCGGCGGCTGGGTCACTGCGGGCAGGTCACAGTGGAGGAGGAGGAGGAGGAGGAGGAAGGGGGAGGAAGGGGAGGGGAAGAAGGAGGAGGAGAAGATAGGTCACAAAATTAGATATGTCCCTGCCCCTCCTCCCTCCTCCTCCTCTTCCTCCTCTTCCTCCTCCTCCTCCTCCTCCTCCTCGTCCTCGTCCTTTAGAAAACTGAACAGAAAACGGATTCGACCAATGGCAGCAAATGTCAAATAAAAATGGAAACAAAACACTTGGGTTCAGATTGGTTTTACTAACCCACGAAGCGTGTCAAGAAAATATATATAAACAAACAAAATATACAGACAAGAAATGGAAAAAAAAAAAAAATGAACTTAAAAATAAACTTGATTAAAGAAAATAATAAATAGAGAAATTATATATATAAAAAATAAAATAAAAACCATGGGTTATTTGACCATAAATCTTTCTACTTGTCAAAGAAGAAAACAAATAATTAATTAAAAAACAAAATAGAGTAGAAATGCAAAGAAAATGGGGTATGTTGGACCGCTAGGCTGTGAAATATTAACAGACCATTGCGTTAGGAAGGGAAGGGAAGGGAAGGGAAGGGAAGGGAAGGGAAGGGAAGGGAAGGGAAGGGAAGGGAAGGGAAGGGAAGGGAAGGGAAGGGAAGGGAAGGGATGGGAAGGGAAGGGAAGGGAAGGGAAGGGAAGGGATGGGAAGGGAAGGGAAGGGATGGGAAGGGAAGGGAAGGGATGGGATGGGATGGGGTTTAGATAGGACAAAAGGAGAGGATAAATAATGAATAATCCACAATAGCTAGGAGAATAAATAAGATCATTAATAGATAATTATAATGAATAAAGAAAAAAAATGGGAATTAATAACAATAGAAAACGAGATAAAATAAATAAAAATAAAAAATTTACCAAACGAGATAAAAACAAAACAGAAAAAAAAATTACTAACAGAAATAAAAAATAAAATAATAATAATAAGAAGAAGAAAAAGAGACAAACAAGAAAGGAAACAGTAAACAATAAATAGAAAATGAAATAAATAAATAATAGACAAACAGAAAGCAAACAGAAGTAAACAGAAAACAACAAAAAAGACTCTGAGCTGACCATTGGCAGGGAGGGGGGGGAGGGGGTGGTCCATGTGTCCTAAATGTTCCCAAAATTCACTGTTTACAGCTGCTGGTGCGGGTCTCCAACAGCTGTTTGCCTGTTTATTTGTTTGTTTACAGTTGTTTGTCGGTGTGTGTGTGGGTGTGTGTGTGTGTATGTACGTACGTGTGTGTGTGTCTTGATGTCGCACTAACCATCCCAGTATATCAATGTAAGTAAAGATGTGTGTGTGTGTGTGTGTGTGTGTGTGTGTGTGTGTGTGTGTGTGTGTGTGTGTGTGTGTGTGTGTGTGTGTGTGTGTGCAGGTAAACTCATTATAGATGTAAACAAGAAAGGTGTTTTATAGATTAAGAAATATATTTTTTTTGTATTCATTATTTAACCTTATTTAAATGTGTGTGTTTGCGTGTGTACATGTGTGTGTGTGTGTGTGTGTGTGTGTGTGTGTGTGTGTGTGTGTGTGTGTGTGTGTGTGTGTGTGTGTGTGTTCTGCCCAGTGACTCGGCCGCCCGCCCCCCCTTCACCACCGAAGCACAATCGTTGTATTTTTGGTGACCCCGTAAACAATATGTAAACAATGACGTCAACAAGTAAACAAATAAACAAAACAAGCTGTAAACAAGCCTCTCTCTCTCTCTCTCTCTCTCTCTCTCTCTCTCTCTCTCTCTCTCTCTCTCTCTCTCTCTCTCTCTCTCTCTCTCTCTCTCTCTCTCTCTCTCTCTTCTATCAATCATATCACGGCTCCAAGGAATTAAGCTCCGCCCACTTCTGTTTCTTGTGTGTGTGTGTGTGTGTGTGTGTGTGTGTGTGTGTGTGTGTGTGTGTGTGTGTGTGTGTGTGTGTGTGTGTGTTCTTCCATACTTTCTATTCTTTTCTTCAGGAACATTTAACACAAACAGATAAACAAACAAACAAACAACTTTCCTTGGAGCCCCACACACACACACACACATACACACACACACACACACACACACACACACACACACACACACACACACACACACATACAATTCTTCACTAAAACG
>JAPQNM010000027.1:158036-173036 GCA_029783475.1 Metacarcinus magister
GAGAGAGAGAGAGAATGAGGAGGAAAGTCATGTTTTTATATAAATATTAAGTTTCATTTTACTGCGTAATTATTAGTCATAGAACAAATATTCATAATGACAGTTGTACAGTTTAATTAGGTGTATCAGATGCTGCAATGATATTTCCAATATCTCTAATAGCTTTCGGGAAAATGAGGAGGAAATTCATGTTTTTAAATAAATACTAAGTTTCATTTTACTGCGTAATTATTAGTCATAAAAAAAATATTCATAAATCAGTTGTACAGTTTAATTAGGTGTATCAGCTGTTGCAATGATATTTCAAATATCTCTAATAGCTTTCGAGAAAATGAGGAGGAAAGTCATGTTTTTAAATAAATTTTAAGTTTCATTTTACTGCGTAGTTATTAGTCATAGAACAAATATTCATAATATCAGTTGTACAGTTTAATTAGGTCTATTAGATGCTGCAATTATATTTCCAATATATCTAATAGCTTTCGAGAAAATGACGAGGAAAATCATTTTTTTATATAAAAATACGGTTTTATTTAACTGCGTAATTATTAGTCATAGAACAAATATTCATAATATCAGTTGTACAGTTGAATTAGGTGTATCAGATGATGCAATGATATTTCCAATATCTCTAATAGCTTTCGAGAAAACGAAAAAGAAAGTAATTTTTAAAAAAGTAAAATTCAGTATTTATTAGTACTAGTGAAAATATTCATAATGACAGTAGTAGATTTTAATCAGGTCTATCAGATGCTGCAATGATATTTCCAATATCTCTAATAGCTTTCGAGAAAATGAGGAGGAATGTCATGTTTTTATATAAATATATAGTTTCATTTTACTGCGTAATTATTAGTCATAGAAAAAATATTCATAATGTCAAATTTACAGTTTAATTAGGTCTATCAGATGCTGCAGTGATATTTAAAATATCTCTAATAGCTCTCGAGAAAATGAGGAGGAAAATCATGTTTATATAAAAATATTAAGTTTCATTTTACTGAGTAATTACTAGTCATAGAACACATATTCATAATGACAGTTGTAGAGTTTAATTAGGTGTATCAGATGCTGTAATGATATTTCCAATATCTCTAATAGCTTTCGAGAAAATTAGGAGGAAAGTCATGTTTTTATATAAATATAAAGTTTAATTTTACTGCGTAATTATTAGTCATAGAACAAATATTAATAATTTCAGTTTTACAATTTAATTAGGTCTATCAGATGCTGCAGTGATATTTCCAATATCTCTAATAACTTTCGAGAAAATGAGGAGGAAATTCATGTTTTTATATAAATATTAAGTTTCATTTTTCTGCCTAATTATTAGTCATAGAACAAATATTCATAATGACAGTTGTACAGTTTCATTAAGTTTATCAGATGCTGCAATCATATTTCCAATATCTCTAATAGCTTTCGGGAAAATGAGGAGGAAAGTCATGTTTTTATTTAAATATTAAGTTTCATTTTACTGCGTAATTATTAGTCATAGAACAAATATTCATAATCACAGTTGTAGAGTTTAATTAGTTGTATCAGATGCTGCAATGATATTTCCAATATCTCTAATAGCTTTCGAAAAAATGACGAGGAAAATAATTTTTTTATATAAAAATACGGTTTTATTTAACTGCGTAATTATTAGTCATAGAACAAATATTCATAATATCAGTTGTACAGTTGAATTAGGTATATCAGATGATGCAATGATATTTCCAATATCTCTAATAGCTTTCGAGAAAACGAGGAAGAAAGTAAATTAAAAAAAAGGAAAATTCAGTATTTATTAGTACTAGTGAAAATATTCATAATGACAGTAGTAGATTTTAATCAGGTCTATCAGATGCTGCAATGATATTTCCAATATCTCTAATAGCTTTCGAGAAAATGAGGAGGAATGTCATGTTTTTATATAAATATATAGTTTCATTTTACTGCGTAATTATTAGTCATAGAACAAATATTCATAATGTCAAATTTACAGTTTAATTAGGTCTATCAGATGCTGCAGTGATATTTCAAATATCTCTAATAGCTCTCGAGAAAATGAGGAGGAAAATCATGTTTATATAAAAATATTAAGTTTCATTTTACTGAGTAATTACTAGTCATAGAACAAATATTCATAATGACAGTTGTAGAGTTTAATTAGGTGTATCAGATGCTGTAATGATATTTCCAATATCTCTAATAGCTTTCGAGAAAATTAGGAGGAAAGTCATGTTTTTATATAAATATAAAGTTTAATTTTACTGCGTAATTATTAGTCATAGAACAAATATTAATAATTTCAGTTTTACAATTTAATTAGGTCTATCAGATGCTGCAGTGATATTTCCAATATCTCTAATAACTTTCGAGAAAATGAGGAGGAAATTCATGTTTTTATATAAATATTAAGTTTCATTTTTCTGCCTAATTATTAGTCATAGAACAAATATTCATAATGACAGTTGTACAGTTTCATTAAGTTTATCAGATGCTGTAATCATATTTCCAATATCTCTAATAGCTTTCGGGAAAATGAGGAGGAAAGTCATGTTTTTATATAAATATTAAGTTTCATTTTACTGCGTAATTATTAGTCATAGAACAAATATTCATAATCACAGTTGTAGAGTTTAATTAGTTGTATCAGATGCTGCAATGATATTTCCAATATCTCTAATAGCTTTCGAAAAAATGACGAGGAAAATCATTTTTTTATATAAAAATACGGTTTTATTTAACTGCGTAATTATTAGTCGTAGAACAAATTTTCATAATATCAGTTGTACAGTTGAATTAGGTATATCAGATGATGCAATGATATTTCCAATATCTCTAATAGCTTTCGAGAAAACGAGGAAGAAAGTAAATTTAAAAAAAGTAAAATTCAGTATTTATTAGTACTAGTGAAAATATTCATAATGACAGTAGTAGATTTTAATCAGGTCTATCAGATGCTGCAATGATATTTCCAATATCTCTAATAGCTTTCGAGAAAATGAGGAGGAATGTCATGTTTTTATATAAATATATAGTTTCATTTTACTGCGTAATTATTAGTCATAGAACAAATATTCATAATGTCAAATTTACAGTTTAAATAGGTCTATCAGATGCTGCAGTGATATTTCAAATATCTCTAATAGCTCTCGAGAAAATGAGGAGGAAAATCATGTTTATATAAAAATATTAAGTTTCATTTTACTGAGTAATTACTAGTCATAGAACAAATATTCATAATGACAGTTGTAGAGTTTAATTAGGTGTATCAGATGCTGTAATGATATTTCCAATATCTCTAATAGCTTTCGAGAAAATTAGGAGGAAAGTCATGTTTTTATATAAATATAAAGTTTAATTTTACTGCGTAATTATTAGTCATAGAACAAATATTAATAATTTCAGTTTTACAATTTAATTAGGTCTATCAGATGCTGCAGTAATATTTCCAATATTTCTAATAACTTTCGAGAAAATGAGGAGGAAATTCATGTTTTTATATAAATATTAAGTTTCATTTTTCTGCCTAATTATTAGTCATAGAACAAATATTCATAATGACAGTTGTACAGTTTCATTAAGTGTATCAGATGCTGCAATCATATTTCCAATATCTCTAATAGCTTTCGGGAAAATGAAGAGGAAAGTCATGTTTTTATATAAATATTAAGTTTCATTTTACTGCGTAATTATTAGTCATAGAACAAATATTCATATTCACAGTTGTAGAGTTTAATTAGTTGTATCAGATGCTGCAATGATATTTCCAATATCTCTAATAGCTTTCGAAAAAATGACGAGGAAAATCATTTTTTTATATAAAAATACGGTTTTATTTAACTGCGTAATTATTAGTCATAGAACAAATATTCATAATATCAGTTGTACAGTTGAATTAGGTATATCAGATGATGCAATGATATTTCCAATATCTCTAATAGCTTTCGAGAAAACGAGGAAGAAAGTAAATTAAAAAAAAGTAAAATTCAGTATTTATTAGTACTAGTGAAAATATTCATAATGACAGTAGTAGATTTTAATCAGGTCTATCAGATGCTGCAATGATATTTCCAATATCTCTAATAGCTTTCGAGAAAATGAGGAGGAATGTCATGTTTTTATATAAATATATAGTTTCATTTTACTGCGTAATTATTAGTCATAGAACAAATATTCATAATGTCAAATTTACAGTTTAATTAGGTCTATCAGATGCTGCAGTGATATTTCAAATATCTCTAATAGCTCTCGAGAAAATGAGGAGGAAAATCATGTTTATATAAAAATATTAAGTTTCATTTTACTGAGTAATTACTAGTCATAGAACAAATATTCATAATGACAGTTGTAGAGTTTAATTAGGTGTATCAGATGCTGTAATGATATTTCCAATATCTCTAATAGCTTTCGAGAAAATTAGGAGGAAAGTCATGTTTTTATATATATATAAAGTTTAATTTTACTGCGTAATTATTAGTCATAGAACAAATATTAATAATTTCAGTTTTACAATTTAATTAGGTCTATCAGATGCTGCAGTAATATTTCCAATATTTCTAATAACTTTCGAGAAAATGAGGAGGAAATTCATGTTTTTATATAAATATTAAGTTTCATTTTTCTGCCTAATTATTAGTCATAGAACAAATATTCATAATGACAGTTGTACAGTTTCATTAAGTGTATCAGATGCTGCAATCATATTTCCAATATCTCTAATAGCTTTCGGGAAAATGAGGAGGAAAGTCATGTTTTTATATAAATATTAAGTTTCATTTTACTGCGTAATTATTAGTCATAGAACAAATATTCATAATCACAGTTGTAGAGTTTAATTAGTTGTATCAGATGCTGCAATGATATTTCCAATATCTCTAATAGCTTTCGAAAAAATGACGAGGAAAATCATTTTTTTATATAAAAATACGGTTTTATTTAACTGCGTAATTATTAGTCATAGAACAAATATTCATAATATCAGTTGTACAGTTGAATTAGGTATATCAGATGATGCAATGATATTTCCAATATCTCTAATAGCTTTCGAGAAAACGAGGAAGAAAGTAAATTAAAAAAAAGTAAAATTCAGTATTTATTAGTACTAGTGAAAATATTCATAATGACAGTAGTAGATTTTAATCAGGTCTATCAGATGCTGCAATGATATTTCCAATATCTCTAATAGCTTTCGAGAAAATGAGGAGGAATGTCATGTTTTTATATAAATATATAGTTTCATTTTACTGCGTAATTATTAGTCATAGAACAAATATTCATAATGTCAAATTTACAGTTTAATTAGGTCTATCAGATGCTGCAGTGATATTTCAAATATCTCTAATAGCTCTCGAGAAAATGAGGAGGAAAATCATGTTTATATAAAAATATTAAGTTTCATTTTACTGAGTAATTACTAGTCATAGAACAAATATTCATAATGACAGTTGTAGAGTTTAATTAGGTGTATCAGATGCTGTAATGATATTTCCAATATCTCTAATAGCTTTCGAGAAAATTAGGAGGAAAGTCATGTTTTTATATAAATATAAAGTTTAATTTTACTGCGTAATTATTAGTCATAGAACAAATATTAATAATTTCAGTTTTACAATTTAATTAGGTCTATCAGATGCTGCAGTAATATTTCCAATATTTCTAATAACTTTCGAGAAAATGAGGAGGAAATTCATGTTTTTATATAAATATTAAGTTTCATTTTTCTGCCTAATTATTAGTCATAGAACAAATATTCATAATGACAGTTGTACAGTTTCATTAAGTGTATCAGATGCTGCAATCATATTTCCAATATCTCTAATAGCTTTCGGGAAAATGAGGAGGAAAGTCATGTTTTTATATAAATATTAAGTTTCATTTTACTGCGTAATTATTAGTCATAGAACAAATATTCATAATCACAGTTGTAGAGTTTAATTAGTTGTATCAGATGCTGCAATGATATTTCCAATATCTCTAATAGCTTTCGAAAAAATGACGAGGAAAATCATTTTTTTATATAAAAATACGGTTTTATTTAACTGCGTAATTATTAGTCATAGAACAAATATTCATAATATCAGTTGTACAGTTGAATTAGGTATATCAGATGATGCAATGATATTTCCAATATCTCTAATAGCTTTCGAGAAAACGAGGAAGAAAGTAAATTAAAAAAAAGTAAAATTCAGTATTTATTAGTACTAGTGAAAATATTCATAATGACAGTAGTAGATTTTAATCAGGTCTATCAGATGCTGCAATGATATTTCCAATATCTCTAATAGCTTTCGAGAAAATGAGGAGGAATGTCATGTTTTTATATAAATATATAGTTTCATTTTACTGCGTAATTATTAGTCATAGAACAAATATTCATAATGTCAAATTTACAGTTTAATTAGGTCTATCAGATGCTGCAGTGATATTTCAAATATCTCTAATAGCTCTCGAGAAAATGAGGAGGAAAATCATGTTTATATAAAAATATTAAGTTTCATTTTACTGAGTAATTACTAGTCATAGAACAAATATTCATAATGACAGTTGTAGAGTTTAATTAGGTGTATCAGATGCTGTAATGATATTTCCAATATCTCTAATAGCTTTCGAGAAAATTAGGAGGAAAGTCATGTTTTTATATAAATATAAAGTTTAATTTTACTGCGTAATTATTAGTCATAGAACAAATATTAATAATTTCAGTTTTACAATTTAATTAGGTCTATCAGATGCTGCAGTGATATTTCCAATATCTCTAATAACTTTCGAGAAAATGAGGAGGAAATTCATGTTTTTATATAAATATTAAGTTTCATTTTTCTGCCTAATTATTAGTCATAGAACAAATATTCATAATGACAGTTGTACAGTTTCATTAAGTGTATCAGATGCTGCAATCATATTTCCAATATCTCTAATAGCTTTCGGGAAAATGAGGAGGAAAGTCATGTTTTTATATAAATATTAAGTTTCATTTTACTGCGTAATTATTAGTCATAGAACAAATATTCATAATCACAGTTGTAGAGTTTAATTAGTTGTATCAGATGCTGCAATGATATTTCCAATATCTCTAATAGCTTTCGAAAAAATGACGAGGAAAATCATTTTTTTATATAAAAATACGGTTTTATTTAACTGCGTAATTATTAGTCATAGAACAAATATTCATAATATCAGTTGTACAGTTGAATTAGGTATATCAGATGATGCAATGATATTTCCAATATCTCTAATAGCTTTCGAGAAAACGAGGAAGAAAGTAAATTAAAAAAAAGTAAAATTCAGTATTTATTAGTACTAGTGAAAATATTCATAATGACAGTAGTAGATTTTAATCAGGTCTATCAGATGCTGCAATGATATTTCCAATATCTCTAATAGCTTTCGAGAAAATGAGGAGGAATGTCATGTTTTTATATAAATATATAGTTTCATTTTACTGCGTAATTATTAGTCATAGAACAAATATTCATAATGTCAAATTTACAGTTTAATTAGGTCTATCAGATGCTGCAGTGATATTTCAAATATCTCTAATAGCTCTCGAGAAAATGAGGAGGAAAATCATGTTTATATAAAAATATTAAGTTTCATTTTACTGAGTAATTACTAGTCATAGAACAAATATTCATAATGACAGTTGTAGAGTTTAATTAGGTGTATCAGATGCTGTAATGATATTTCCAATATCTCTAATAGCTTTCGAGAAAATTAGGAGGAAAGTCATGTTTTTATATATATATAAAGTTTAATTTTACTGCGTAATTATTAGTCATAGAACAAATATTAATAATTTCAGTTTTACAATTTAATTAGGTCTATCAGATGCTGCAGTGATATTTCCAATATCTCTAATAACTTTCGAGAAAATGAGGAGGAAATTCATGTTTTTATATAAATATTAAGTTTCATTTTTCTGCCTAATTATTAGTCATAGAACAAATATTCATAATGACAGTTGTACAGTTTCATTAAGTTTATCAGATGCTGTAATCATATTTCCAATATCTCTAATAGCTTTCGGGAAAATGAGGAGGAAAGTCATGTTTTTATATAAATATTAAGTTTCATTTTACTGCGTAATTATTAGTCATAGAACAAATATTCATAATCACAGTTGTAGAGTTTAATTAGTTGTATCAGATGCTGCAATGATATTTCCAATATCTCTAATAGCTTTCGAAAAAATGACGAGGAAAATCATTTTTTTATATAAAAATACGGTTTTATTTAACTGCGTAATTATTAGTCATAGAACAAATATTCATAATATCAGTTGTACAGTTGAATTAGGTATATCAGATGATGCAATGATATTTCCAATATCTCTAATAGCTTTCGAGAAAACGAGGAAGAAAGTAAATTAAAAAAAAGTAAAATTCAGTATTTATTAGTACTAGTGAAAATATTCATAATGACAGTAGTAGATTTTAATCAGGTCTATCAGATGCTGCAATGATATTTCCAATATCTCTAATAGCTTTCGAGAAAATGAGGAGGAATGTCATGTTTTTATATAAATATATAGTTTCATTTTACTGCGTAATTATTAGTCATAGAACAAATATTCATAATGTCAAATTTACAGTTTAATTAGGTCTATCAGATGCTGCAGTGATATTTCAAATATCTCTAATAGCTCTCGAGAAAATGAGGAGGAAAATCATGTTTATATAAAAATATTAAGTTTCATTTTACTGAGTAATTACTAGTCATAGAACAAATATTCATAATGACAGTTGTAGAGTTTAATTAGGTGTATCAGATGCTGTAATGATATTTCCAATATCTCTAATAGCTTTCGAGAAAATTAGGAGGAAAGTCATGTTTTTATATAAATATAAAGTTTAATTTTACTGCGTAATTATTAGTCATAGAACAAATATTAATAATTTCAGTTTTACAATTTAATTAGGTCTATCAGATGCTGCAGTGATATTTCCAATATCTCTAATAACTTTCGAGAAAATGAGGAGGAAATTCATGTTTTTATATAAATATTAAGTTTCATTTTTCTGCCTAATTATTAGTCATAGAACAAATATTCATAATGACAGTTGTACAGTTTCATTAAGTTTATCAGATGCTGCAATCATATTTCCAATATCTCTAATAGCTTTCGGGAAAATGAGGAGGAAAGTCATGTTTTTATATAAATATTAAGTTTCATTTTACTGCGTAATTATTAGTCATAGAACAAATATTCATAATCACAGTTGTAGAGTTTAATTAGTTGTATCAGATGCTGCAATGATATTTCCAATATCTCTAATAGCTTTCGAAAAAATGACGAGGAAAATCATTTTTTTATATAAAAATACGGTTTTATTTAACTGCGTAATTATTAGTCATAGAACAAATATTCATAATATCAGTTGTACAGTTGAATTAGGTATATCAGATGATGCAATGATATTTCCAATATCTCTAATAGCTTTCGAGAAAACGAGGAAGAAAGTAAATTAAAAAAAAGTAAAATTCAGTATTTATTAGTACTAGTGAAAATATTCATAATGACAGTAGTAGATTTTAATCAGGTCTATCAGATGCTGCAATGATATTTCCAATATCTCTAATAGCTTTCGAGAAAATGAGGAGGAATGTCATGTTTTTATATAAATATATAGTTTCATTTTACTGCGTAATTATTAGTCATAGAACAAATATTCATAATGTCAAATTTACAGTTTAATTAGGTCTATCAGATGCTGCAGTGATATTTCAAATATCTCTAATAGCTCTCGAGAAAATGAGGAGGAAAATCATGTTTATATAAAAATATTAAGTTTCATTTTACTGAGTAATTACTAGTCATAGAACAAATATTCATAATGACAGTTGTAGAGTTTAATTAGGTGTATCAGATGCTGTAATGATATTTCCAATATCTCTAATAGCTTTCGAGAAAATTAGGAGGAAAGTCATGTTTTTATATAAATATAAAGTTTAATTTTACTGCGTAATTATTAGTCATAGAACAAATATTAATAATTTCAGTTTTACAATTTAATTAGGTCTATCAGATGCTGCAGTGATATTTCCAATATCTCTAATAACTTTCGAGAAAATGAGGAGGAAATTCATGTTTTTATATAAATATTAAGTTTCATTTTTCTGCCTAATTATTAGTCATAGAACAAATATTCATAATGACAGTTGTACAGTTTCATTAAGTTTATCAGATGCTGTAATCATATTTCCAATATCTCTAATAGCTTTCGGGAAAATGAGGAGGAAAGTCATGTTTTTATATAAATATTAAGTTTCATTTTACTGCGTAATTATTAGTCATAGAACAAATATTCATAATCACAGTTGTAGAGTTTAATTAGTTGTATCAGATGCTGCAATGATATTTCCAATATCTCTAATAGCTTTCGAAAAAATGACGAGGAAAATCATTTTTTTATATAAAAATACGGTTTTATTTAACTGCGTAATTATTAGTCATAGAACAAATATTCATAATATCAGTTGTACAGTTGAATTAGGTATATCAGATGATGCAATGATATTTCCAATATCTCTAATAGCTTTCGAGAAAACGAGGAAGAAAGTAAATTAAAAAAAAGTAAAATTCAGTATTTATTAGTACTAGTGAAAATATTCATAATGACAGTAGTAGATTTTAATCAGGTCTATCAGATGCTGCAATGATATTTCCAATATCTCTAATAGCTTTCGAGAAAATGAGGAGGAATGTCATGTTTTTATATAAATATATAGTTTCATTTTACTGCGTAATTATTAGTCATAGAACAAATATTCATAATGTCAAATTTACAGTTTAATTAGGTCTATCAGATGCTGCAGTGATATTTCAAATATCTCTAATAGCTCTCGAGAAAATGAGGAGGAAAATCATGTTTATATAAAAATATTAAGTTTCATTTTACTGAGTAATTACTAGTCATAGAACAAATATTCATAATGACAGTTGTAGAGTTTAATTAGGTGTATCAGATGCTGTAATGATATTTCCAATATCTCTAATAGCTTTCGAGAAAATTAGGAGGAAAGTCATGTTTTTATATAAATATAAAGTTTAATTTTACTGCGTAATTATTAGTCATAGAACAAATATTAATAATTTCAGTTTTACAATTTAATTAGGTCTATCAGATGCTGCAGTGATATTTCCAATATCTCTAATAACTTTCGAGAAAATGAGGAGGAAATTCATGTTTTTATATAAATATTAAGTTTCATTTTTCTGCCTAATTATTAGTCATAGAACAAATATTCATAATGACAGTTGTACAGTTTCATTAAGTTTATCAGATGCTGTAATCATATTTCCAATATCTCTAATAGCTTTCGGGAAAATGAGGAGGAAAGTCATGTTTTTATATAAATATTAAGTTTCATTTTACTGCGTAATTATTAGTCATAGAACAAATATTCATAATCACAGTTGTAGAGTTTAATTAGTTGTATCAGATGCTGCAATGATATTTCCAATATCTCTAATAGCTTTCGAAAAAATGACGAGGAAAATCATTTTTTTATATAAAAATACGGTTTTATTTAACTGCGTAATTATTAGTCATAGAACAAATATTCATAATATCAGTTGTACAGTTGAATTAGGTATATCAGATGATGCAATGATATTTCCAATATCTCTAATAGCTTTCGAGAAAACGAGGAAGAAAGTAAATTAAAAAAAAGTAAAATTCAGTATTTATTAGTACTAGTGAAAATATTCATAATGACAGTAGTAGATTTTAATCAGGTCTATCAGATGCTGCAATGATATTTCCAATATCTCTAATAGCTTTCGAGAAAATGAGGAGGAATGTCATGTTTTTATATAAATATATAGTTTCATTTTACTGCGTAATTATTAGTCATAGAACAAATATTCATAATGTCAAATTTACAGTTTAATTAGGTCTATCAGATGCTGCAGTGATATTTCAAATATCTCTAATAGCTCTCGAGAAAATGAGGAGGAAAATCATGTTTATATAAAAATATTAAGTTTCATTTTACTGAGTAATTACTAGTCATAGAACAAATATTCATAATGACAGTTGTAGAGTTTAATTAGGTGTATCAGATGCTGTAATGATATTTCCAATATCTCTAATAGCTTTCGAGAAAATTAGGAGGAAAGTCATGTTTTTATATAAATATAAAGTTTAATTTTACTGCGTAATTATTAGTCATAGAACAAATATTAATAATTTCAGTTTTACAATTTAATTAGGTCTATCAGATGCTGCAGTAATATTTCCAATATTTCTAATAACTTTCGAGAAAATGAGGAGGAAATTCATGTTTTTATATAAATATTAAGTTTCATTTTTCTGCCTAATTATTAGTCATAGAACAAATATTCATAATGACAGTTGTACAGTTTCATTAAGTGTATCAGATGCTGCAATCATATTTCCAATATCTCTAATAGCTTTCGGGAAAATGAGGAGGAAAGTCATGTTTTTATATAAATATTAAGTTTCATTTTACTGCGTAATTATTAGTCATAGAACAAATATTCATAATCACAGTTGTAGAGTTTAATTAGTTGTATCAGATGCTGCAATGATATTTCCAATATCTCTAATAGCTTTCGAAAAAATGACGAGGAAAATCATTTTTTTATATAAAAATACGGTTTTATTTAACTGCGTAATTATTAGTCATAGAACAAATATTCATAATATCAGTTGTACAGTTGAATTAGGTATATCAGATGATGCAATGATATTTCCAATATCTCTAATAGCTTTCGAGAAAACGAGGAAGAAAGTAAATTAAAAAAAAGTAAAATTCAGTATTTATTAGTACTAGTGAAAATATTCATAATGACAGTAGTAGATTTTAATCAGGTCTATCAGATGCTGCAATGATATTTCCAATATCTCTAATAGCTTTCGAGAAAATGAGGAGGAATGTCATGTTTTTATATAAATATATAGTTTCATTTTACTGCGTAATTATTAGTCATAGAACAAATATTCATAATGTCAAATTTACAGTTTAATTAGGTCTATCAGATGCTGCAGTGATATTTCAAATATCTCTAATAGCTCTCGAGAAAATGAGGAGGAAAATCATGTTTATATAAAAATATTAAGTTTCATTTTACTGAGTAATTACTAGTCATAGAACAAATATTCATAATGACAGTTGTAGAGTTTAATTAGGTGTATCAGATGCTGTAATGATATTTCCAATATCTCTAATAGCTTTCGAGAAAATTAGGAGGAAAGTCATGTTTTTATATAAATATAAAGTTTAATTTTACTGCGTAATTATTAGTCATAGAACAAATATTAATAATTTCAGTTTTACAATTTAATTAGGTCTATCAGATGCTGCAGTAATATTTCCAATATTTCTAATAACTTTCGAGAAAATGAGGAGGAAATTCATGTTTTTATATAAATATTAAGTTTCATTTTTCTGCCTAATTATTAGTCATAGAACAAATATTCATAATGACAGTTGTACAGTTTCATTAAGTGTATCAGATGCTGCAATCATATTTCCAATATCTCTAATAGCTTTCGGGAAAATGAGGAGGAAAGTCATGTTTTTATATAAATATTAAGTTTCATTTTACTGCGTAATTATTAGTCATAGAACAAATATTCATAATCACAGTTGTAGAGTTTAATTAGTTGTATCAGATGCTGCAATGATATTTCCAATATCTCTAATAGCTTTCGAAAAAATGACGAGGAAAATCATTTTTTTATATAAAAATACGGTTTTATTTAACTGCGTAATTATTAGTCATAGAACAAATATTCATAATATCAGTTGTACAGTTGAATTAGGTGTATCAGATGATGCAATGATATTTCCAATATCTCTAATAGCTTTCGAGAAAACGAGGAAGAAAGTAATTTAAAAAAAAGTAAAATTCAGTATTTATTAGTACTAGTGAAAATATTCATAATGACAGTAGTAGATTTTAATCAGGTCTATCAGATGCTGCAATGATATTTCCAATATCTCTAATAGCTTTCGAGAAAATGAGGAGGAATGTCATGTTTTTATATAAATATATAGTTTCATTTTACTGCGTAATTATTAGTCATAGAACAAATATTCATAATGTCAAATTTACAGTTTAATTAGGTCTATCAGATGCTGCAGTGATATTTCAAATATCTCTAATAGCTCTCGAGAAAATGAGGAGGAAAATCATGTTTATATAAAAATATTAAGTTTCATTTTACTGAGTAATTACTAGTCATAGAACAAATATTCATAATGACAGTTGTAGAGTTTAATTAGGTGTATCAGATGCTGTAATGATATTTCCAATATCTCTAATAGCTTTCGAGAAAATTAGGAGGAAAGTCATGTTTTTATATATATATAAAGTTTAATTTTACTGCGTAATTATTAGTCATAGAACAAATATTAATAATTTCAGTTTTACAATTTAATTAGGTCTATCAGATGCTGCAGTGATATTTCCAATATCTCTAATAACTTTCGAGAAAATGAGGAGGAAATTCATGTTTTTATATAAATATTAAGTTTCATTTTTCTGCCTAATTATTAGTCATAGAACAAATATTCATAATGACAGTTGTACAGTTTCATTAAGTGTATCAGATGCTGCAATCATATTTCCAATATCTCTAATAGCTTTCGGGAAAATGAGGAGGAAAGTCATGTTTTTATATAAATATTAAGTTTCATTTTACTGCGTAATTATTAGTCATAGAACAAATATTCATAATCACAGTTGTAGAGTTTAATTAGTTGTATCAGATGCTGCAATGATATTTCCAATATCTCTAATAGCTTTCGAAAAAATGACGAGGAAAATCATTTTTTTATATAAAAATACGGTTTTATTTAACTGCGTAATTATTAGTCATAGAACAAATATTCATAATATCAGTTGTACAGTTGAATTAGGTGTATCAGATGATGCAATGATATTTCCAATATCTCTAATAGCTTTCGAGAAAACGAGGAAGAAAGTAATTTTAAAAAAAGTAAAATTCAGTATTTATTAGTACTAGTGAAAATATT
>JAPQNM010000027.1:185536-213036 GCA_029783475.1 Metacarcinus magister
GGGACAACGAGATCACAACTCCTCGACTTACATCCCGTACCTACTCACTGCTAGGTGAACAGGGGCTACACGTGAAAGGAGACACATCCAAGTAATCTCCGTCAGCCATGGGGATCCAACCCTGGCCCCCTCGGTTGTGAACCAAGTGCGCTAACCACTACGCTAGCGCACCGTGTGTGTGTGTGTGTTAGTGTGTGTGTGGTAGTGTATGTGTGTGTGTGTGTGTGTGTGGTAGTGTGTCTGTGTGTGTCTGGTAGTGTGTGTGGTAGTTATATACCATGCACCAGGGTTACACTGGTGCCCTACACGTTAATTAAAGAAATATATATATATATATATATATATATATATATATATATATATATATATATATATATATATAACAGCTATCCCATCCCTGCTTACAATACTAAACACACATGAAAGAATAAACTATTTTGGGTTAACAGTTGTATCTATTTATTTTTCTTTGCGAGAATATAAGAAAATAACAAGGGTGCAAAAGGCCAGTTGACCTGTACAAGGCAGCTCCAGTGCACCTAACACTTACCTAATGATTTCTTCTGTCATTGAAATGTGTAACCAATGTGATATAGAGGATGAGAAAGGGAGTGAAATCAACGAAAAGTTTTGTAATAAAGGTTTTGATATTAGAGATGGTTCCATTACATCAGTGGTTCCTAAACTGGGGGTAATATAACAGTTTTTCGGGGGTAATGGAGGAGTGACAGAAAAAAAAATATATACAGTGTTTTAATATAGGCATATACATCAATATTGATAACATTTTGTGAAAGGGTTAGCACGCCTAATATGGCATGTTAAATTGGGTAACAAGATGAACAAGTTTGGGAACCACTGACTTATAGAGAGAGAGAGATATTTTAGATTTATACATTTATACTTTGCCTCTGAATTTGTATAGAGACAAAAGGACAGCAAAGTGGAAGGAGGAGGATATAAACCCAAATTATCATTACTTCATTATAATTTAAAAGACATTACTCTCTATACATGTTACTACCATAATCCTGTACACCACACACACACAGATTACTTATAAGTACATACATGTGCGTCTGAATACCTACATAAATATACATCTGTCACCACATAATCAAGTAAACACACAACACTATGTTTTATTCACTTAGTTCATATATTCTATTTGAATAATATACATTTTCTTCATCATATTAACAGGAAAAGATACACAATTGACCCACACACAGACCCATACACACACACACACACACACACACACACAACACACACACACACAACACACACACATACACACACACACACACTCAAGAATAAAACACAGGCTGTACACTTTCTACTTCCGTCCGACACACGGGACACACACGGGGCTCAGGTAATCGAAACGCACACGCCCCACAAACGCACATATGTCTACACGGGAGCAGCAGCACATCCCTGAGGCCACAGCACACCACGCACATCAGACTCTCTGGAAGGTCACTCTCCCCTAAGGTCATTCCTCCTGCGTGACCTTGCCTGGCGCGCGCTTCCTCCAATAGACGAAGCTCTCGCCGCCGCCGCCGCCGCTGCCGCCAAGCATCCACAATGTGACTTGCCATCCTTCAGGGGGAGAGGAGGAGGAGGAGGAGGAGGAGGAGGAGGAGGAGGAGGAGGAGGAGTGTTAGTTTATGTCATTCATTATTTCATTTGCTGTGATTTGTACTATTATAGTCACTACTACTACTACTACTACTACCTCCCCTGCCCCCCCCCCTCCTTACCTGAAGATGCAGTAGGCTCCCCCGATGGCAGTGATCACCCCTAGTGCTCTGAAGTAAGGAAGAGGTGCCTGTAGGTCCTCCAGGAGACTCTGAAGGGAATAAAATAATTAATTGGATTCATGTCTATCTGTCTTTTTTTTTGTATATTTGACTCTATGTATCTGTCTATTTGTGTGTCTGTCTGTCTGTCTGTCTGTTGATTATAAAACTGAACAGGTGTGTCGTGTTATTGGTGAAACTAATTTTATACAATATTCCGGTTCCATCAGTTTTTCGGCATGAGTTTCAGAGCAGTTTCAAATTTCCCGAGTTGGCGCGTCACTGTTTTCTGAAGGCACTGTTTATGTTGATGTTTTAATGGCACTGTACAAAGAATTAAGTGTTTGTTCATGCTGGATTATTGATAGTTAACCTGTATAATGCTGATGGAATTTGATGTATAACTTCAGTGAATTATAAATGTCAGTCCCGATTGTTATGTAAAGAATATAGACGAAATGAAGTCAATCTGTATTTCATATGTATGGTCAGAATTTTGAATTGATTTGTCGATTGATCAGTAGATAAATAGAAAGATATAATGTTAAATCAATTCATAGATAAATATTCAAGTAATATATATTCTTTATACAGACTAACCATAAGAGAAATGATGTTTAATGCAAAAGGAATTTAATGCATAACTAAAAAAAATATAGAAAATGAATAGAAAATCAACATGTCTGATTTTACACTGTTGTCTTAGAGTAATGTTTCTGACACACACACACACACACACACACACACACACACACACACACACACACACACACACACACACACACACACACACACACACACCACACCTTCTTGGTCCTGGTAGTGATCATGTACGGCACAGTGTCCGAGGCGTCCAAACACAGACCTTCGGCTCCAAGTACAAGGCGACCAATGCCAAGCACACTCGTACCCTCAAGCAGCATCTCCTGTAATAGTAGTAGTAGTAGTAGTAGTAGTAGTAGTAGTAGTAGTAGTAGTAGTAGTAGTGATGGTGGTAAAAGTAATAGTAGTAGTGATATTATTATGATTATTACATATTATCATTATAAATTTAACTGTTTTGTAGCTGCACTTATGTATGTAGATACGGAGACAGGACCACACGAGTCTAGCTGAGGCCCTGTATACTACAACTAGGTAAATACAACTAGGTAAATACACGCTAGGTAAATAATACAACTAGATAAATACACAAGGTTATAAAACACTTCTCCACCTCTGTATGTTGTGTTCCAGTTGTTCTTACGCCCTTCATCCACCCCCAAACATGGTCCACAAAGGAGGTACTCGCTGCGTCAAACTTCTCATTAACTATTGTCATGTCCACAGCCTCAAGCATACCTGGGTCTGTGATCTGTGTGTGTGTGTGTGTGTGTGTGTGTGTGTGTGTGTGTGTGTGTGTGTGTGTGTGTGTGTGGAGATGGAAGAGAAATTTAAAGGATTATATTAAATTATATATGAAAAAAGATATAGAAACATACTCTCTCTCTCTCTCTCTTACACACACACACACACACACACACACACACACACACACATACTCACCTGTACACCCACGCCTTTCTTCATCAGCATAAATGGCACACTATTAGTAGATGTAGACACTGGAAGACTGTCATTTAACCTGAAACAAACATATATAAAACAATTACCAACACCAAAACACATCATGAATCTTTAATAATATATCAATAAATTACTACTACTACTACTACTACTACTACCACCATCATTTTATATTACCAGATTAACACACATGAGTATATCAATAAATCATTCATTAAACCATAACCTAACCTAACCTTACCAATAAATATTCAATAAACCCATAACCTAACCTAACCTTACCAAAATCCCATGACCTGTGACGTTAAATGTTCCTTAATTGTGTGCCGCCAGAACACACCACAAGTTTCAGGTCTTGCTAAGCTTTTAATCGGAGCGTCACAAGCTTTCACAACGCCACGCACACAGGCGTTCATCGCTCCTCCGCTCACTCGGACTACATCTATTAAGTCCGGATCCACCTCTAGCTCTGAAGCCTCCTGTAATGATAATAATAATGATAATAATAATAATAATAATAATAATAATAATGATAATGATAATAGTAATGATAATAGATGGTTTATTTGAAATTGTAGATGAAGTTGTATGAATGATAACTTACTAATTTTTTGTATTGTATTCTAGTTAATCAATTATCACCTGTATAATATTACCCTTCTAATTAAGTAAAGTAGATAGTATTACATGGTAAAGAATAGTTTCCTTAATCAAAACATAACCTAATCTAACCATAACTTAACAAATGCCGTATCCTCATAGTGTTCGGTTATAGATACGGCACGTGCCTAACTTTTGGGTAAAAAGCTTATATACCAGAACCTAACCGAATCAAACCTAACCTAACCAAATCTAACTTAATATAATCAACCTAACCTAACTCGAAAGATGCTTTACCAAGAATACCCTAGGAATAGCAGATAAATAGCGGATAACAACGCAGTACGGCAGCCGTATCTCTAAGCACATTGTTATTTTTATCAGTATTATCGTATTATTATTAGTAGTAGTAGTACATCAGTATTATCGTATTATTTTTATAGATAGCTAGCACTTTAAAACTAGCTTGGTAAAAAAATATCGAGATGAACTGGAAATGGTAATGGAATGAGCTGAAAAATAAATCATAGCAAGTTATTTTTATCATTATTATCGTATTAGTGCCACAGACTGCTGGCATTCTAACACAATAAAAAATCAGAGTTAACTTAAATAAATATAAATAAGAGTAAATTTAGATGCATTCAAATACCTTGAGATGATGTACAATTTCTCTTCCCGTTCTGAATAAATAATAAAAGGTGAATGTGAGACCAGCGCTCACACTAACACCAATTATATCACCAATGTGCTCTTTAAACGGCATTATTAACACTATAACTCCTCTCCTATCACTTAGTTGTAATGAATAATAGTCTAGTTAGGTTCCTTTTTACATAATATAACGCGTATTAATGTATGTTTTGCCGGGGAAGGACAGCTGTGTGGCTGACTTGAATCGGCTGCTCAGAGGTAAATAAACACTTTTCGCGGGTAAATTAAATCCGTGTAATTCTTCTTTCTCTATACATCTTTTCCCACGTGTATGTGCGGTCGATGTTTTTGACAGCTTTCCTCCACCTGGCCCGTTGGTACACATCATCCTCTGACAGTTATTTTTCCCTCAGGTCCTCTTTTACTCAGTCCATCCACCTCCGGTTTGGTCTTCCTCCCCGTCTCCTGCCCCGTACGTCCATCTCCATCACTCTTCTTCCCACATATTCCTCTTCCCTTCGCTTCATATGACCAACCCACTGCAGTCTTCTCTCCTGTATTTTCCTCGAAATTTCCACCATCTTCGTGGTTCCTCTTATCTTTTCGTTCTTGATCTTATCCATTCTTGTCACTCCACACATCCATCTAAGTATTTTCATCTCACCAACCTCCAACTTCTTCTCTTGCCTCTTCTTCAACGGCCATATTTCAGCTCCATACATTATTGCTGGTCTTACTACCGTCTTTTTTGTTGAAGAAATTTTTCCTGGAATATTCATGAAACACTAACAATTGAGTGTAACGTTCAATAATATCTAGCAAAAAGATGTGAAATTCGTATCTAAATTCATATAGAGGTACGTGATATGAGGACAGTGTTATAGTAATGCTGGAAGAAGCAATTACAATAATATATATTAAGCGTATCCCCTTCCCCGTTGGCGCCATTATTCTCCGCCGGACCGCCATATTGCTTTCTTGGTCGCCTTTCTTGGTCAAATTTAGAGTCTTCCTCACAGCTGTGGTGGTCCACCGGTGCTTCCTGTCCGGTATAGACACGTAGTAAGTGCTGAGTTAATAGATAGCTTTAAAAGACGGTTGGATCAGAGTATGGATAGGGATGACAGGTGGGATGGCTAAATATTGGATTATTCCAAGGGTGATGGGGCAAGGAGCTGCCTCGTGTAGGTCATTAACTGGCCTCTTGCAGTCTCCTCATTTCTTATGTTCTTATGTATAGAATTTGAGGCTGCCCTGCAGTAAGCCGTACAGTAAGCTGTACAGGAGGCTCATCTGGCAGCACTAATTTTCTCCTCACGGCTCACAACGCTGTGCCTCCACCTTGCAACACAAACACTGTCAAGTCGAGTAAGTTTAAAGATGAATAATGTTAATGTAGAGAGGAGTTTTGGGTCAGTGTTGTAGATATTATTGCCAACACTGGTCTGGTAACCGTGCACAGAAAGGGCCAATACTCATGTGAACATTGCATAGAATTCAAGTAAAAAATTAGTACCAGTGATGAGTGACAGTACTGCGCCAATAATACCTGTCAGTACTGGATGAAATACGTACGCTAACTATTGAGAACGAAAGTATTTAGGATGATTAGGATTTAGGATTCATATCAAGATTTTAAGCTAACAATGTTTGCCTCCCATGTAGACGGTATTTTCAAAGAGTTTTTGTGTAATACGCAATGATAATCGGCATAATTCCATATCTAGGTGGCAAAAATGTATTTATATAGTTGAAAAGGCGAAACACACCGTTTGTCAAAAACATATTTAACTGCAGTACTGCAACATACCTCCAGAACGCTGAGGTTCAGCCACTCGGATAATATTGAGATTAACTGCACACCATCTTTTGTGACATATTATTTTTGCATTACCTGATGCATTTTGAGGTTTTCTTAGTTACATTTCCGTCGCAAATTCTTAGTTCAGACGTACAGTTGAAGTGAGGTTAGGTTAGGTTAGATTATTGTATAGTTAGGATATTGTATGTAGGTTTTACTTATTTATTACTTTTGTTTGTTAGTTAGGTAATATTTTGACTTATTCTCACGAGAAAGACAGCTTAATTAAACTTAAGGTTAGGTTATGTTAGGTTCATTTTTAGGTTAGATTTTTTTTTTGTCTCTCTCTCTCTCTCTCTC
Organism: Metacarcinus magister; assembly: GCA_029783475.1. Classification (NCBI taxonomy): domain Eukaryota; kingdom Metazoa; phylum Arthropoda; class Malacostraca; order Decapoda; family Cancridae; genus Metacarcinus; species Metacarcinus magister. Next base: position 192,323 of record JAPQNM010000027.1, read on the forward strand.
TCTCTCTCTCTCTCTCTCTCTCTCTCTCTCTCTCTCTCTCTCTCTCTCTCTCTCTCTCTCTTTCCATCAGAAACTCAATTATATATACTTTAAAAAATAGAATAAAATACTTAACGAACTTCAACATAACTATGTGTGGTTAGGTGGGAACCAGAGGTAATTGGTATAGGAAGGGAACTTGTGTGTGGTGATTTATTATTATTAATTTGTTATGTTATTGTCATTTTGTGTTGTGGTGGTGGTTGAAAATTGAGTGTTTAATAATTTATATGTATGTATTTATATATATATATATATATATATATATATATATATATATATATATATATATATATATATATTTATACACATACATTTTTTATTACTATTATTGCTATTAAGATAAGATAAGATAAGTTACACTTTATTGTCAAATTGCACACATAGTACAATGAGAAATTCTTTATGGTGGAAACTCATTAGAAATATTATTAAGGTATATATATATATATATATATATACACATTTGACCTTACAATAATATTAAAGGACACACATACATACTAACTCATAACACACATATCGAAAACTAATAAAATAAAATAAAATTGTCATTTTAAAAAGAAGACATAATATACATACACGTCTTAATTCATCTATCGAAATTCAGCACAATAAAATTTTTAAAATATACACCCTCACCATAGACATTCACACTTACAAATACAATTATCTTAGTATTTAATTGAGTTGCAATTCAGCGTGAATGTAAGTAATTATAAAGCTTTATGCTCTTTGGTACAAACGACTCCATGAATTTGTCTTCTGCCTGCAGGTACAGCTAATCTTCTACCTGATCTTAGGGAAATATAATTGTCACGGAGCGGTGGTTTGCATCGTCAAATATTCTTTGTGTCTGTTTTGCAACCTGTTTATTGTACACTTAATCCAGTGACCTACATCGGGCACTAAGTTAATCCTTTTTGGTCAGATGACCGTACCAAATAGTTATTGAAAAACATATTACTGATTCTATAACTGATTTAAAAAATACTTTTAGATTCCTTAATACACGAAGAACCTTGGCGACATTTTTTATAAACATTAACAGATCCCCTTAAACCATCATCAATTACAATTCCCAAATATTTGTATTCATTCACCCCATCAATAAACTCACCAGCTATTTCCATTTGATTGGAACATTATGTTATATTGCATTATGGTGGTAATAATAATATATAGCAACATTTTTCAGCTGTAATCGTAACGGTAAAGTATGATATAAATCAATGATAAATATTAAAGAATTCAATTACCAACCAACCAACGTACTACATACCTTAGATTACTAGTTGGAAACACATCAATAACCCACACACACCCGAATACAATATATATATATATATATATATATATATATATATATATATATATATATATATATATATATATATATATATATACTTAGCGTTGGAATGTGGGTATCAGGATTTTCCTATAACGGTTGTTGGGAGGTTGGTGTAAATAAAGTAATCCACTTGAATTCTTAACACTGGCTTGATGGAATAGAATTTAATTCATCAGCCACTAGTACTTCCAGGCTTATCCAGGTCTACTTAACCATTTTTTAACAAATAATAGCAATAGTTTAATTATGTATAGTGAATGTTGAATAATGAACACTATTGTGATATTCCCAGGTTAGCCATGGCAGCAGATAAAAGAGGAAGGTTCATGCCTCAGGTGATGGAAAGGATGCCACTACAATTGCAGTTAGGCAAACTCACAGTAGCAGGTGTTGTAGTCCAACAGAATAAAGCCTCAGCTACCGCACAAAACGGAGTACTCTATGACATCCTTGCTGTGGCTGACGAGGGGTGCACGGAGCCTTCCTCAAATGAACATACAGTGACCGTCAAGGTATTCCACAATGATGGAATACAGTACCCTGGTGGCTATACTCCCGTCCGGGGAGATGTCCTCCTCTTGAAGGATATGAGGGTAAGTGTGTGTGTGTGGGCCAGATACTGAACCACTAGTGAACTACATGTGTTAATAATCCAACCTTCTATATCCAAACACTTAGGGATAATATTTAAATAGTTGATATTAGTAATTCAAACCTTCCTTCCTTCCTTCCTTCTTTCCTTCCAACAGATGGTCATGTACGACAATAATGTAGAGTACATCATGTACTCTACGCGTCTGATCTTCATAGGACGGAAGCTGTACGGGCAGCCATACTGGAGCACCTCGTCGTTAACCGACCCTCAGAATATAAGTATGTGTTCTTACGACTCACTGTTGTATAATTAATTTTTTTGTATAATATTTATATAACATAAGCGTGTTCTCCGGAGGTTAATACTTACATGTCAGGTAGGATTAAGGTTGCAGAATATCATGCAATATATATCAACTTACCGAGAGAAAAAAAAACAAGGCCTCAAAATTATTATTCCAAATCTTATCTCATTATTATCCATTTTTTTCTACATCACAAACCGGTGGCTAAGATGGACTGCCTCTTGCCTGTTATTTGGCATAAGTTTTTAGATTAGATGTAATGTAATTAATGTAAAATATAGTTATAATGAGTGAAGGGAAAGTAAGATGATGAAGGTAAGATAAGTTGATGTAATTAGAATTCACGAAGACGTCATTTTACCTTCTCACTAATTTGTCATTCATGGTGTTTCATCTACATTGTTATTCATTTATACATGTGTTTCATCTCACTAATTTGCACCTAACCGCCATATGTTACAACAAATATATTGTCTATATGCTAGGTTTTCTAGTCAATTCATTCTCTTAATAAATAATAATGACATATAGAAATCACAAAATACACACAATAGCAGACTAAAAAATAATATTGTAATTTTTTCCAATACTTTAATTACTTTTTAACATAATGAATTGACTCTAAGACTAGAAAATAGACAATATATCTATCCTAACAACTGACTGTAAGTGTGAACAGTGACCAGCATCCTTTATCCTTCCTCACACAGTTGGAGCGGATGCTGCAAGGACAAGACTCTTCAAGTGGTGGAATGAAAAAGGGGAGGAATTTGTGTTTACCCCAAGACCATCAAGCCTATCATTGTTTCCGTCCATAAAGCTACAGCAAATAGATGCTGTACAGAAATTTACACTAACATGCAAGGCAAGTCTGTGTGTGTGTGTGTGTGTGTGTGTGTGTGTGTGTGTGTGTGTGTGTGTGTGTGTGTGTATGTGTATGTGTATGTGTATTTACCTAGTTGTAGTTTACAGGAAATGAACTTACACTCATGTGGTTTTGTCTCCATTTTTTTCTCTATTAATTTCAGCTTTAAAGTCATGCACACACCTCGCTTCCAGTGTGTGTGTGTGTGTGTGTGTGTGTGTGTGAGAATACATTGATAATGAAAATTGGATTAGTAATTGAAAGTGTTTGAATATAGAATGTGTCTCTCTCTCTCTCTCTCTCTCTCTCTCTCTCTCTCTCTCTCTCTCTCTCTCTCTCTCTCTCTCTCTCTCTCTCTCTCTCTCTCTCTCTCTCAGACTTGAGCCTATACCGCTAGCAGCCAGACGACCTTTAACACAGTGATAATATTTCTTGGTTTTAAACCTTCCCTGTTCCTCTACATGTCATTTTGAGGGATGGAGGAGCAGTAACACATCATTCCTCACCATTAAAAGTGGTTGGATATAAAGAAAACAGTGCCTATTAAGTGTAATAACTTGATAGAACATAACAGAACAGATCTTCTTCTTGTGACCGCTAGCAGCCGACAGAACCAACCAGGTGATAATATTTCTTCGTTTTAAACCTTCCCTGTTCCTCTACATGTCATTTTGAGGGATGGAGGAGCAGTAACACATTATTCTCCACCATTAATAGTGGTTGGATATAAAGAAAACATTACCTATTAAGCGTAAATAGCCTTAATAAATAACATTAGGTGGCGGCCGTGGGTTGACTGCATGGTCACGTATATATTAAACCAAAATTGAAATTTTTTATTATACACAGGAAAGCAATTATATATACTTTAAAAAATTGTTTGAAACACCTATCCATTACCTACATAAACATTTATTATATTTGAATCATATTTATTTCATGAAAAATGTTTATTTCCAAGGTCAATCATAAAATCGAATAATAGAATAAAGCAATAATAATGAAATTAAACCAATATAAACCATAGAATAGAATATATAAAAAGTATTCAAACCGAAAGTAAAGCCTAAGTAAACCATAACACAAAGAAAAACGGAAAATACAACGAACAAATGAGGAAAAAACACCATAATTATTTGTTTACATCCAAGAGTGTTAATTATAGCGTGTTAGGTACAGTAAAAGTAGTGTTGGGACATGGTGACTTACAAGGATAGAGATGAAGGTGAGTGTGTTGATTATGCATCTCAATTTTGACCATAATCTGATCACAATAAACACAGCATATAGAAAGAAAGATCAGAAATCAGCATGGCAGAATCTTCTCTCTTCACCGTTTATGATTTTTTCAGCGAAAATATAAACTGGGAAGAAATACAACACAGAGTTGGTGAAGTAGAATGGGAACAAATTCTGGAAGGTAATGATCCAAACGTCATGCTTCAATCCCTAACTACCAAGCTACTGGAGATATGTCATGATCATGTCCCAATGAAGAGGCACCAGACAAGTAGACGTTCAAACATACCGAAAGACAGAAAAATACTTATGAGGAGGAGATCATCACTCAACAAACAACTGAGAAATGCAAAGAACGAAGAACGGAAAGGAACGCTTTTGGCAAGAATAGTTAAAGTTGAACAGCAATTACAAAAATCACATACTAACCAAAGGACAAGGGAAGAAAATAGGGCTGTAAACAACATCAAACGTAACCCTAAATACTTTTTTAGTTTTTGCAAAAGATTTTTGAAAGTGAAAACGCAGATTGGTCCATTGAAAAACCATGAGGGCAACATATTGACGGACCCAAAGACAACCTGTCAACTATTGATGCACCAATATAATAGTGTGTTTAGTGCTCCAAAATTACAAAAGGTCATACACAATCCCACTGAATTTTTTACTGTTGATGCAGACCAGGCACATATTGCAGACATGACCTTCACTGCAGAGGACATAGAAAGAGCCATAAAGGAATTAAAACCTAACTCAGCAGCTGGTCCAGATGGGGTGCCAGCTATTCTGCTCCTCAAGTGTCTAAAATTGCTGGCACATCCACTACAGAAACTGTGGCGGTGCTCCCTTGATACCGGAGTGGTCCCAGAGCAGCTCAAAAAAGCCAGCGTGTGCCCAATCTATAAAGGCGGTGACAGGAGCGATCCAAAAAACTATAGACCAGTAGCCCTTACATCTCACCTTGTCAAAATCTTCGAAAAATGTGCCAGGAACAATATTATTAAATATATGGAAGATCACCAACTACTAAATGAAAATCAACATGGCTTCAGAAAGGGAAGGTCTTGCCTATCAAAACTCTTGGCACATTATGATTGGATACTACAGAACCTGGCCGAGGGAAAAAATGTGGATGTCGTGTTCCTTGACTTTGCCAAAGCTTTTGACAAGGTGGATCACGGCATCTTACTCCACAAAATCAAAAGCCTCGGCATTACAGGAAAACTGGGAGTGTGGATTCATGCCTTCCTCCAGGGACGACTCCAAACTGTCACAGTGGCCGGACACAGATCAGAGGCATCTAAGGTAATCAGTGGAGTACCACAGGGATCAGTGTTGGGCCCTCTTCTCTTCCTGATCCACATGGGAGACATTGGCGGTAGGGTGGGGAGTTCATTCCTCTCTTCGTTTGCTGATGACACCACTGTGAGTCTCCCTGTTACCACTGCGGAAGATGTATCACACCTTCAACAAGCCCTCGACTATATATATATGAATGGGCAGCAACAAGTAACATGACCTTTAATGAAAACAAATTTGAAATGTTGAGGCATGGACCAAACCAGAACATCAAGGAAACTACAAATTTACATACAGAAGGGGGCCAGGAAATCTTATCTCAGCCACATGTTAAATGCCTGGGAGTAAACCTCAGTGATGACTGCTCCTTCAGCTACCACATTGCTGAGATAGTGAGGAAAACCAAGGGCATGGCAAGCTGGGTCCTCAGAACATTCACCACCAGAGAGAAACACACAATGGTGACCCTGTGGAAGACATTAATACAACCTCTGCTGGACTACTGCAGCCAGCTGTGGTCACCCCACATGAGACGCGACACCCAACAGTTGGAAGGAGTACAACGGTCCTTCACAAGACAGATAGAAGGAATGAGGGACCTCAGCTACTGGGACAGACTCAGGGAGTTGAGGTTGTACTCCCAACAGCGTAGAAGAGACAGGTACCGCATCATATACTTGTGGAAGATCCTAGAGGAACAGGTACCCAATCCCGCACCCCAAACACTACAGTCATATACCAGTGAGAGGACAGGGAGGAAGTTGGTGAGGAAAAGCCTTCCAACAACAGCACCACAAAGGATCAAGACCCTGATGACATCCAGCCTAATCCATGAGGGTCCAAAGGTCTTCAATGCTCTCCCAAAACAAGTGAGAGAAACCACTGACTGCCCGGTTAAGCAGTTTAAGTCTGGCTTAGACAAATTCCTTCAAGCAATACCAGACGAGCCTCCAGTATTGGGTTATACTGCAACATGCCGGAACTCCAACTCAATACCAGATCAAGTGGACCAGAAGAAAAGGGACACCAGATTTGGGTGCAGCGGTGGATCACCATGGCTGTGAGGCATGGCCTCTAAACTATTCCAAGTAAACTCCAAGTAATAGGAAGGATATAGGCTCCTTGGAGGCAGTCCAGAGAATAATGACCAAGATGTTTCAGGGGCTGAGAAATTTACCCTACAAAGATAGATTAAAACGTTTTACTAATCTCCACTCCCTAGAGAGAAGAGATATGATTGAGGTTTTCAAATGGGTAAAAGGAATTAATAAGGGAAACATTGATCATGTTTTAGAAATTAGTAGTCAGGATAGGACACGTGGAAATGGGTACAAGCTAGAAAAACTTAGATTCAGGACAGACATAGGTAGATATTGGTTCACTAACAGAGTTGTGAACGATTGGAATAGGCTGGGTAGACACGTAGTAAGTGGTGAGTCAATAGGTAGCTTTAAAATACGGTTGGATCAGAGTATGGATAGGGATGACAGGTGGGATGGTGAAATATTGGATTATTACAAGGGTGGGGGACAAGGAGCTGCCTCGTGTAGGTCATTAACTGGCCTCTTGCAGTCTACTCATTTCTTATGTTCTCTCTCTCTCTCTCTTTCTCACTGTTTTTTGTACCTTGCTTTTTTTCTTTTCTTTTATATCTTATTATATCTTATCCCTCCTCCTCCTCCTCCTGATAGTAATAATGATATTGATTATTTTTGTGTTGCAGATTGTGACAAAGATAGACTTCGGCGTGATCTTCTGTCCTGCGGGTATACTGCAAGTGTCTGACGGTACAAAAACCTCACACACTTTCAAACGGGTGGGTGTGTGTGTGTGTGTGTGTGTGTGTGTGTGTGTGTGTGAGTGAGTGAGTGAGTGAGTTATATATTGTCTCTATCCTCACTAGCCTTATAACTCAAATTGAATATATGTTTCTGGTACTCTTTGTAAACAGTATCACCCTGCCCTCCAGACCAACCTGGTCAGAAAGAAATATAGCTCATCCGTGGATATTTACCTCTCATACAATGCCATTCTAGAGGTATTCTGCAACTTAAAGGTAAATACAGCTACTGATATATATATATATATTATATATATATATATATATATATATATATATATATATATATATATATATATATATATATATATATATATATATATATATATATATATTGTATTGTATTCTATTGAGAGAGAGATAGGAGACACACACACACACACACACCACACATTAATTCTCCTTTTCTTCAAATTTTGTTTTTATTATTTTTCTACTAGCGTCATTCTGTTATTTTATTTATTTATTTCTCCCTCCCTCCCTCCCTCCCTCCCTCCCTCCCCTAACACCTTCCTTCCTTCCTATGTAGATGTATGTGAAGCTAAATGACATGCCTTCAATCTATACTTTTTTACACTCAGAATGTTGATTGTCAAGCTGTTCTCTACTTTTTTCCACACTCAGGTTGGCGATTACGTCACGCTTTATGGTGTGGAATGCATTCTGGAGTCAGGTGTGATGAGGAAGCTCTGTTTATTTTTGGAGGAGAGATCCCTTAAAGTCCTTACCAGGGAGGACAACGAAGCAGAAATAAAAAGCATTGAGGAGTAAGTTACACCTGCATTGTTACTGTGCATTACAGCACTATTAGGTGAGGTGAGGTTAGGCAAACACTTATTGTAAGAGGAATGTGATGTATTTATAATTATTACATTTTTAGATGAAGAAAGATGAGGATGATTTAATGACATGTTCTTTATTGATTCACTATTGACATTATCACATATTCTCTCTCACCTCTAGTAGGATAACCAGTGATGACTAGTCCACCCGCCACTCAGCTCACACGCAGACCCCGGCCAGAGTGCCAGGGTAGGACGCAGACCCCAGCCAAGTGCCAGGGGTGGGACGCAGACCCCAGCCAAGTGCCAGGGGTGGGACGCAGACCCCGGCCAAGTGCCAGGGTGGGACGCAGACCCCAGCCAAGTGCCAGGGTGGGATGTTCACTTTAGTTTAAATGTCAGAGTTGACCACACATCACACATCACCACCATATATATAAGCCAATAGGGTATTATTTTACATCACAAGATGGATCAAGAAAGTAATATTTTGAGAATGTCTCTCCAAGAAGATATCACTTTAATTACCTCTCTCTATTTATTATAAGACGAATAAAATTAAAAGTATATATTAAATAAGATATGTAATACCCAGTGTGTTGTAACCTTATAATAGAGATGACAGTCAAGAATAGTTAGATAGGATGAAAAGTGCATTGTAAATATATAGAATAAAAGATAATTCAATAATAACATCAATTATAATTTCAATAAATAATACAAGCACACAGGCAGATAAAAATGCATCATATTATTTGATTTATTTATTAATACATCTTAGTATGGAGAATATAAAATGTATTATGTTATGTGTATGATCTTGGGATTAAAAATGTCATCAGCTAAATCTTATAATAATAATAATAATATATACTTTACTTTGTCTTTTTGTGTAATACAGAAAAGAAACTTCCTTTGGATTGGGATCTTAATTATTTCTTTCTTAAGGAAAATATTTATAAAACTACACTATATATATTTTTAAAACTACAGTTATGTTCAATAAATTGGGTCCAGTTATTTTAAGACTTAAATTGTTTTACATATTCTTCAAAGTCAGAAAATACAACATAGTATAATCAATTTATTAAATTAACAAAATTAAATTATAACTTAATAACATAATCATTGCAACATTTACCTTTAATCAAATCCGCAAATCTAACTTGTAACCTAAATATGTCTCACACATTTTCCAGCAATCTGTTTCCATATTATCATAGATTTTCCTCATAAATAATACATTTTTAACCTACTATTTCCTCCTTCCTCACAGATAATCACATTTAATCATATATAATCACTACAATATCAACCTTGAATTAGGTTCCAACATCTTGCAACCTAAATATACCTCTCTCACATTATCCAACTCTCTCTCTCTCCACATGTAGAATTTAGTTACATTAGCACTAACTGTATTAATTATGCAGTCTTTGTAACCCATCTTAAGGCCGTACACACTATGGCTTGTGTGCCATCCTCTGACTGCTCACAAGTCCCATGACCATATATGGAGTGATTAGCGGGTCATCCCGCGCTTGACCTCTTGACCTGAGAGTCTGGCAGTGGGCATTTCATACGAGTGAGTCCCACGCAAAGCCCACCAGTTGCTTGCTATTCAAAAACAGGACGGCTCTACCCTCTAATACACTAACAAAACAGTTCACGAGTACAGTAAATTGTGTAATAACACCAGAAATGATTATGAAGAAACTCCATACATTGAGAAGCCAATATTGCCGAGAGGTGAAGGAGATGAAGACATCACAGAAGTCAGGAGCAGGTAGAGACGACCTGTATCCACCCAGACTGTGGTGCTACCACACCTTGGCTTTCCTTGGTCATGGAGATACACCTCAAGATTTCACTTTAAATCTAGATGAGCTACTAATAGCGGCCGCAGCGCGCGAGGCTCTATTGTCTAGTGTGCCCACAACCTCCTCACTGAGGCTAGTCAGAGGGCAGCACACAAGCCATTGTGTGTACTTGGCTTTAGTGTATCATACAAAATATTACTCACTATGCATTACATGGAAAAATTATCTGGCTGGGTATATCAATTAAAAAAATAATAATAATAAAAAATCTCCTCTTCTTAACATACACACACACACACACACACACACACACACACACACACACACCACACCCAGGTCAACAGTTGGACATTTCAATAGCTAAAGAAAATATTAGGCAAGTGTTAGGTTTGGTTAGGTCAACTAGTCTATTGCAACCTAATTACTTCCTTATAATCTTAATTAACACTTCCTTAGAGAAACTTAATGCCTTGATTATCTCCAAAGTCCATTAACTCAGCCTTTCCTGCGACCTCCAGACTTCTCAAGGCTTTCATCAGTATGTCTTCATTAAGTGTGTGGAATTCTGTGAAGGGAAGGAAGGGTAAAGTGTTTCCAAGGTATTTTAAGCTTAGTTTGGCAAGGAAAATGTAGTAGCTATATATTTTCATCAGTTTTTTTGGGGGGTCATTAATATGGAAATGCATAAGAACATAAGAAATGAGGAGACTGCAAGAGGCCAGTTGATGACCTACACGAGGCAGCTCCTTGTCCCCCACCCTTGGAATAATCCAATATTTATCCATCCCACCCGTCATCCCTATCCATACTCTGATCCAACCGTCTTTTAAAGCTATCTATTGACTCAGTATCTTGTTGGCTCTATTTCTAGCTATAATACACTGTTCCCTGGGGCCCAAGTCACTGCTTATTTGAACTCCTGAGTCCCTCACACTATATGACTTTCCTAAGGTATTGTCATTTAATGTGTAGTCTACAGGCCTATTACCTTTACCTACACTCATAATGCTACACTTGTTAACATTAAACTGCATCTGCCATTTCTCTGACCTATTTAAGTCATCCTGCAGCATCCTAGCATCATCTAAATTCTTTACCAGTCTTCCTATCTTTGTGTCATCGGCAAATTTACTGATATCACTGTTTATTCCTGTCTCTAAGTCATTTATATAGATTATGAATAACAATGGTCCTAGTACTGATCCCTATGGTACCCCACTAGTGACATTACCCCATTCTGATTTCTTCCCATTAATCTGTACCCTCTGTTCCCTACTAGTAAGCCATCCCCTAATCCACTCTAGTACCTTCCCACCTATGCCATGAGCCTCGACTTTACTTAACAGTCTCCTATGGGGTACTCTGTCAAAGGCTTTACTCAAGTCCAAATAAACTATATCATACTCGTCCCCCTTATCTATGGTTTCAAATACTTTCCTATAGAAGGATAATAAATTTGTGAGGCATGACTTCCCCTTGCTAAAACCATGTTGACTATGTCTAATTAGCTTGTGTTCATCTAAATGTTTTCTAATTGCCCTTGCTATGATAGCTTCTAACATCTTGCCTACCACTGATGTTAAACTAATTGGGCGGTAGTTAGTACTTTCTGCCTTATCTCCTTTCTTGAATATAGGAACTACATTTGCCTGCCTCCATAGCCTAGGAACTACTCCTGTGTCTAGGGATTTTCTAAAAATCATCGCAATGGGTTCAACGAGTTCTTCTCTACATTCCCTAATAGTATTGATATTATTATTATTATCATCATTATCATTATCATTATTATCATTATTACCTTGGTCTGCAGTGTCATCTCCGTGGTTGATCTCGTACAGTGTGCAGACAGTATTGGTACGACCCGAGTTTTGAGCCCAAGTGTAGATCTGTTGACCCCATTCACCTGCACTACGCCACAGCAGGTGACCTCTGTGGACGGCAAACACCTATTACCTCCTCAAACACACACACACACACAAGCATAAAAAACATAGAAGTCTGGAAAGAATTAATAAACTTGATACAGAAGTAATTAATGCAACAAATATTCATGATTTCAAAAGCAAACTGGATAATACACAGTAGATTTAGAGACAGACAGGGACAGTACAAGCATAAATAACTCTTTTAATGTATATTACAACTAGGTAAACACACACACACACACACACACCTTCGTTTAGTTTTGTCGGTCCACTCCAGGTTTCCGCGTTTGACCAGCTCATCCAACACAAGCTGGATGGCATCGGGAGGCAAGGCACGGTTGATTGATGCATTCCTACACGCACACAGGAGGTGTTAGGTTAGGTTAGGTTAGTTTTTTTCTTTCTAGATGTTAAAATTTTGATATTAATGAACTAATTCTATTTTTCTCTTTCTATCTTAATTCCTCTTCATATATTTCTCTCTCTCCTTCCATCCTTTATCAATATTTTCTCCCCCTCCCTTTTTTAACCCTTCCTCTACCTGCCCTTCCCTCCTTCCTCCCTTCTCCATCCCTTTCCTCCTTCCATCCTTTTACAATCTTTTATCTCCCTTCTCTCTCCCTTCTTTAATTTAACTTCCTTCCTTTCTCTCCCTTCCTTAATCTTACTTCCTCCCTTCCTTACTTGAATACAGCTAGATTGGAGGCTTCCGTGAGGTCAATCTGTGTGACGCTCCGTTCTTTGCCCCAAGAGGTCACCAAGGCACACCAAGCATCCAACTGGGTCTTCCTCACATCTGCGTTGACCTGTAGCCTGTACGTGTAGGGAGGAACAGAGGTCAAAGGTCATTAGGAGGTTAGGTCAGTACCCTTTATATGTAAAAAAAAAAAAAGAATGAATAAATGAAGATAATAGAAATAAATAAAAGTGAAAGAATTAGTGTAACCTAACCACAGAAATTAATGATAATATATATATATATATATATATATATATATATATATATATATATATATATATATATATATATATATATATAACATTATTTATACATGAAAAGGAAATGTTAAATAGAATTATGTATTAGAAATGGAAATGAAAGTTAGGGACTCTCTCTCTCTCTCTCTCTCTCACATCAACTTACGTGAAGAAGGGTGGGAAGCTATACTGCCAAGGCCACTCAAACTCCGTCATGGTGGGAAGATGGAGAATTACGATGAAAATGTAATATAATAAAAAAAAAACTTTGACGAAAACGGGTTCAATTTAATTCTAAGTGGTTCTTGTAGTGCTTCTTCTTGGTGCTGCTGTAACCTGTTAATAAAAGCAGCATAGTAATAATGTGTAGGTTATTGTAACCTAACATATTTGAGGTTTTATTTTAATGACTATCCACTTATATAAAGGGTGGTGTGTGTGTGTGTGTGTGTGTTGTACCATGGCCTGGATGATCACGCGCTGGACTCCGTCATCGTGTGTGTGTGTTTGTGTTTGAAGTTACCTGTGTAAGGAAGTACATGACGGGACTCCAGGTGGTAAAGGTGGTGGTCTTCTTAGAGGAGGTGATCTTCTTCTTAGTGGTGGTCAGCTGGCAGTGGCACAAGTCTTCTTCTTCTTCTTCTCTTGTTGTGACCGGTTACTCTCCTGTGAATCGCTTCAAAGCTCCCGTCTTCTCTTCCTTGCTGTTTAGATTTTATGGTTATTTGTTCTAAATTTAAGACAACTGGCTCAATATAGATAATTAAAGTTGTTCATCTTCAATCGGCAATAACAATCTATATTGAGCCAGTTGTCTTAAATTTAGAATAAATAACCATAAAACCTAAACAGCAAGGAAGACAAGACGGGACCTTTGAAGCGATACACAGTAATCCCGTCACAACAAGAGGAAGAAGAAGAAGAAGACTTGTGCCAGCTGACCACCACTAAGAAGAAGAAAAAGAAGACCTCCTCCTCTAAGAAGAAGAAAAAGAAGACCTCCTCCTCTAAGAAGACCACCACCTTCACCACCTGGAGTCCCGTCATGTACTTTTTTACACAGGTAACTTTAAACACACACACACGATGACGGAATCCAGCGCGTGATCATCCAGGCCAGTGTCTCTTTTCTGTAAGTGTATCTGGTCCGGTATGAGGTTGGATGCCGCTCCACACACACACACACACACACACACAGGTATATCCTGGTACTGGCGGCTTGTCAGGAACACTTTTCAGGAAGTTGTCCAGCTTGTTCTTAAAGTGTAGGGAGTTGAAGAGTTGTAGGTTAATATTCGGTTCGTTATTCAGAAAGACTGACCCAGCTGAACCTATACTCTGTAAAAGGAAGGCTTCTTCGAGCAGATCTGATCAAATATTGGAAAATTCTACATAGACAATCAGCCATACAGCCCGAGATTCTGTTTGTACTTGCCCCATCAGTGGGCACGCGAGGTCACGGCTATAAACTCTTCCCAATTCACCACAACTTGGAATCAAGACACAGATTTTTCTCCCAGAGACGCATCCTTCTCTGGAATTCTTTGCCTGTCCAGGTTACTGAAGCTGACGCATTGATCCCATTCAAACGGCTACTTCATAATGCTTTGGGTAACTTATTATTCAAATTCAACGATTAATTGTACTTGAACGTCTTTCAAATGGTGCAAATGGTGAACACAATCCAGCCATTACTATTTAAGACAGTATTGTAGATCGTATATCACTTGGTCTGGTACACCAGCAGCTCTGGGCTCCCCTCTCTAACTATTTCTTACGGCCTTCTGTTTACCTAGTGCTATACTTCATAATGCAAGGGAGCCAACCAGGTAAGTCAACCACTTGATATCTGGTTACCTTTATAATGCAAATTTACCATCAGATACTTGTTCAGATCACCTCAAATAGTTATGCCGCTGAATTACGGAAATAATACGATTTTATTTTTCTAGGTTACGTTAGGTTTAGTTAGGGTTGGTTAAGGAAACGAATATTTACCCTTTTGTAAGTCAAGCTGGCTCACCACTCTGGGACTTAGTTTAGCCACTATTTTGGAGCCAGGGGGAGGGGGAGAAGGGTTTGGCACAAGTCACTCCACTCCACCACACATCACCACCGTATATATAAGTCAATAGGCTATTATTTTACATCTTCACCTGAATGCTCTAGATAATTCAGGGTTATATTTTTGCATTACCTGATGCATTTTGAGAAGGTTTTCTTGATTACATTTCCGTCGTAAATTGTTAGTTTGTGAGATATTCAATGTTTTCTGTGAGACTTCTTCGGGAATAAGGTAAAGTTTGGTTTAAACAAGGTTCTGTTATTTGTCAATGTAGGTTAATGTTTGGTTAATTTATGTTATGTTGATTTAGAAGATATCAAATGTTTTCTAGGACTAAAAGTCGGTAGTTGGCGAGGTGCAGACGCCATTTTCTTTCGTAGCCACACGCCATTATGGTGAAGATGTGAACATTTACACTTTTATATATAATGATAATAATCTCCATTTCCAGTTGATAATGATGATAATAATTTCCTTTCCAGTGGATAATGATAATAATTCCTTTTCCAGTTATTAAGGAGAGGGAGTGTGAGTGTGTCAGGCCGATTGTGTGTCCCTGGCAAACCCTGTACTACCCCTGCCCCTGCCCATGCCTTGCCCCTGCCAGCCCTGGGGTGCTGGCAGGCGCGCGGCATGGCAGGGCACAGTAAATGGGCCAATATTAGACACGTGAAAGCACTGAAAGATGGACAGAAGCAAAGAATTGTGATGAAGTGTATTCAGATGATTAGACGGGCTGTTAAAGGTATGTGTGTGTGTGTGTGTGTGTGTGTGTGTGTGTGTGTGTGTGTGTGTGTGTGTGTGTGTGTATAGTTCACCTTAATCATTATTATTCTCATTGTCGTCATTATTTTTTCATCACTACAGCTCTTATAATGAGAGAGAGAGAGAGAGAGATGACCAAGCTATGATTAAAACTATATATTTTTACCTTCAGAGGGGGGAGGGAGCGCTGACCCCAAGATGAATTCCCAGTTGGCTCGAACAATTGAGTTTGCGCGCACACAAAATATGCCGGCTGCCACTATTGCAAACACACTCAAACTCTCACAGGTGTGTGTGTGTGTGTGTGTGTGTGTGTGTGTGTGTGTGTGTGTGTGTTTACCTCGCTTCCACTGTCTCACTATCCAGTTCATTCCAAGTATCAATGCATCGGTGTGGAAAACGATATTTTTTAACGTCTTGCAAGCACCTTGTATTCTTCAGTCTGTTAGCATGTTCCCGTGTGTGTGTGTGTGTGTGTGTGTGTGTGTGTGTGTGTGTGTGTGTGTGTGTGTGTGTGTGTGTGTGTGTGTGTGTCCCCTTGTACAGTATTTCTGGTGTCCCACACAAACAAATCATCCCTGTCAAGTGTATCCATTCCATTCATTGTTCTATACACTGTTATCAAGTCTCACCTTTCTCTCCTTTTTTCTAATGAGATCACACTCCCAACTCATCCAATCTTTCCTCATAAGTTATATTTATTACACTTGGAGCCAGTCTTTTCTCTATTCTTGTCATATCTTTATTTGTGTGTGGGGACCACACCAATATATATATATATATATATATATATATATATATATATATATATATATATATATATATATATATATATATATATATATAAACCGCATCTTAATTCTAACTCAGTATTTAGTTTTTTTTTATCTAATCTCTTGTATTCTTTAGTTCATTTATTCCTTTTGTCAATTTTTCTATCATTCACTTACTCTCTTTCTTTCTTTTTCCTCCCCTCTTCTCCTTCCTTTATTAATGATCCTTCGGTTTCCTCCCGTTAACATTGGCCCGTCTACGGACGGGCCATACCCGCCTCACCCACGGTTTCCTCATGTCCCGGGGAGTTGAGCCCTATTGTGATGATTGCTTAGTTCCCCTGACTGTGTGGCACTTGCTGGTCGAGTGCCCCAGTCTGAGGGAATTGCGAGAGCAGTACCTCGCCCACTGTCGGGGCAGAGATGGGAGTTTCTCTCTCTCTCTCTCTGGTGCTGGGGGAGGAGGCACTCTCCCCGGGACATGAAGTGTTAAAATTCCTACAGGAAAGTGGCTTTCTCCACCTCCTGTAGATTTATTTTTCTTTTTATGTAGTATTTATGTAGCTTTTTAATTTTTAGTGTTTTTAGTACGGTGCCAAATGACCTCGATGTTGCGGCACCATGATCTATTGTCACCAATCAATCAATCCTCCCGTTAACAGAAGAGTCAGGACAACGCGAAGGCCATCACACTAGAGTACAGAGCTCCGGGAGGACTGTTGATGCTGGCCGAGGTGCTCACTGACAACCTCATACGGACAAGATCAAATATACAGACTGTTATTAAGAAGACTAGGTGAGGCTGTGTGTGTGCGTTTCTTTTTATGCAATTAAAAATGTTATAATTAAAAGCCCACTT
Organism: Metacarcinus magister; assembly: GCA_029783475.1. Classification (NCBI taxonomy): domain Eukaryota; kingdom Metazoa; phylum Arthropoda; class Malacostraca; order Decapoda; family Cancridae; genus Metacarcinus; species Metacarcinus magister. The sequence continues at coordinate 209,822 of JAPQNM010000027.1, forward strand.
GTGATTGCCGGGATGATGAAAGTGTGTGTGTGTGTGTGTGATTAGTTTGATCATGAGATTCTTGAGCATATTAATTACTTGTGTGTGTATTAATATTTATATATATATATATATATATATATATATATATATATATATATATATATATATATATATATATATATATATATATAGAGAGAGAGAGAGAGAGAGAGAGAGAGAGAGAGAGAGAGAGAGAGAGAGAGAGAGAGAGAGAGAGAGAGAGAGAGAGAGGAAGAAAGTGAAAACAAGAGTTATTTCTATCCATCCAATTATCTCATCTCGTCTCCATCTAATTATCTATTACTATATAATATCTTAACTTATCTGTGTGTGTATCTCATTATATCGTGTCATCTTCACTAATTAGTATACAATTATTTAACTTCTCTGTGTGTACGTATCTAATTACTATATAATAACTTAACTTGTCTGTGTGTACATATCTAATTACTATATAATATCTTAAATTATCTGTGTGTGTATCTAATTATCTCGTCTCATCTTCACGAATTAGTATACATCTTAAATATTCTTCGTGTGTATATACGTATATAATTCTCCGTAGGTTAAGTTAGGTTAAGTTAAGTTAAGTTAAGTTATGTTATGTCTCTAATAATCCTTCTTCTTTTCACCAGTATACAGGAGGTGAAAGGTAGTGTTCACCACCTATTTGATGAGAAAGGTGTAGTAGTAGCTGTGGCAGGGTTAGGAAGGCTGTTACCCACCTTAGAAGAAGCACTTGAACTGGCCATTGAAGTTGGAGCTGAGGAGGTGGAGGAGGAGGAAGAGGAGGGAGGAAAAGGAAGATTTGTGGTGAGTAGAGAGAGAGAGAGGCAGAGTGTGTGTGTGTATGAGAGAGAGAGAGAGAGAGAGAGAGATAACCTCACTCCTTCCTTCCAGTTCACCTGTTCCCCTGATGCCTTTTTGGAGGTGAAACAAGGCGTGGAATCGAATGGTTATGAAGTCACCTACGCCAGTGTTGATTTCATCCCACACACTGCCATCACATTACTACCAGACCAGATGCAATGGCTGGAGGCTGTCATTGAAAAACTGGAAGCTATGGATGATGTAATGAGGTTACATGTTAATCTATAGTGTGTGTGTGTGTGTGTGTGTGTGTGTGTGTGTGTAGAGGTTGGAAACTGTCATTGAGAAATTGGAAGCTATTTAAAGTAATGAGAATATATCTTAATCTATGATAATAATTAAAGACTTATTAACAAAAGCAGCGTGTTGGGTTGACAATATTGTCCATGGAATTGGGTACAAAAGTGATATGAACACAAACATATATATATTATGAGGTTGAAAGGTTGAAAATAAGAGTGAAAAAAAAAGAAAATACTGAATTAACATTAGTGTGTGTGTGTGTGTGTGTATATGTGTGTGTGGGGTGTACATATTGATGAATAAAGTGTGTGTGTACATTAATTTTTATTGACGTCAATCCGTTATTTATTACAAGGTTAAAAAATAAAAAATAGTTATTAGTCAAGTTTTGTAACATTTATTTTGGTGCAAACTATAACTGCTGGTCTTGCTGTGTGTTATGTTATGTTATGTTAATGTTAATGTTAACATAGCGCTTTACAATTCCAAAAAGGAAATTCTCAAAGCGCTCAGTTTAAAAGATATTAAAAACATACTATAAACAATGTGTTGGGGAAATATTCAATCATATTCGCTAAACATTTTCACGGTTATATTTAACACAATTATATTATCTTGATTTCCTTTACATCATATTAGAATGTGTATATTATCTTCCTTTCCTTTTTTTCCCTAATATAATAATGTAAGTTAATAAACGCTGGCTCTGCTGTGTGTTGGGGTTGCTGTGAGCTTGGGTTCAGTCCGCAGCATGGGTCAGGGTTAGGTATTGGTCCATGGTGAGTGTCAGGCAGCGGAACAGTGTGCTGCATGGGTAAGGACATCACTTGTTTGTTCAACTTGTTCTGCACCAGCTGCTGCCGGAACACAAGTCCACTACCTTATCCCAGAGCCAGGTGAGTGTCAGGGCTGCATGGCACACGGTCTCAAGCTGCGGCACCTTCATCTGCAGGCGACTCTGTGGAGGAGGAGGAGAATAATGAGGAGATGGAGGTGGAGGAGGAAAATAATAAGGAGATGGAGTTGGAGGAGGAGGAGGAAAACTAGTAAGGTATTAAGACACCTTTAATATACTGCCTTTAACACAACCCTAACACTGCCCGGCTAAATACATGTGGGAGTGGTGAAAAGGTGGTTATATGCCAGGCAGACACCGAGCGAATGATTCTCTCTCTCTCTCTCTCTCTCTCTCTCTCTCTCTCCATAACCCAGACAGGCAGGCCAGTGTGGAAGGCAGGCCAGTGAGGAAGGCAGGCCAGTGTGGAAGTTGTAGAGTAATGAGAATATAGATAGATTAATAAATTCACCACCACCACCACCACCACCACCACAGCAGCCATACAAATACACACACCACATTTTTATTGCTAACTCTCTCCTAAGTTTTTATTTTCAACCTTAATCAAAGTTTACGTCAAGACAAACTTATTAACATTTTATTTCTGTCAAGTAAAAGGTGAAATTGTTTTTTTTCTCTCCGTCAAAATAATAATGAAATAATAATAATGATGATAATGATCTACTACTACTACTACTACTACTACTACTACTACTACTACTACTACTACTACTATTACTACTACTACTACTATTATTACTACTATTACAAATTCTTAATATCCCTACATATTCCAGCAAGCATAAAGTAGCAGAAAGATGCAACCTAATGTTACTAGAGCACCACTTGGCCCACACACACACACACACACACACACACTCCCGTTACTATACTTGCCTCGTACACTCTGCCAAGTCTATAATAAAACACATTCTTCAGGTTTTGAAAGAGGAACATTTGTTTAAACACATATTGAACAAAGTCAGAGTGTTGTATGGTGTGGATGTGAGGAGTGATAGTGTGAGAATTGTATGGTGTGGATGTAGGGAGTGATAGTGTTGTATGGTGTGGATGTGGGGAGTGATAGTGTTGATATATCGGAAGCTAGGGTAATGTTGCTGCAGATTCATGAGGAGAGGACGAAACCACATTATCAGAGTATGATACTGTATACACGTCTATTTATTTTTTTAAGTTTTTATATATATGAAGTGTTGTGTGTTGTTTTTGCACTACTAGTCAC
>JAPQNM010000027.1:228036-243036 GCA_029783475.1 Metacarcinus magister
CACACACACACACACACACACACACACACACACACACACACAGAGATAACAACTACCTTAAGGAATCCCAGCTATTATTAGTCATTACAAAAGGAGAGTAACAGATAAAAATAGATAAAGAATAAAAAAAAGATAGATAGATAGATAAAGTAGACAGTTAATAAAAAAGTAGATAACAAAGACTGCATCCTTCTCCTGTGTGTGTGTGTGTGTGTGTGTGTGTGTGTGTGTGTGTGTGTGTGTGTGTGTGTGTGTGTGTGTGTGTGTGTGTGTGTTATGAAAGATTAATTAAAATGGCTTTATGGGATTAGGTTAAGACACAGACAGACAGACAGACAGACAGACACACAGACAGACAGACATACACACACAGACAGACATACATACACACACACACAGACAGACATACATACATACATACACACAGACATAAAAATTATCTCGTCGTTCTTATTATTAATGTAGAATCAGAAAACATTATTATTATTATCATTATTATTATTATTATTTTCATTATTATTATTATTATTATAGCTAGTAGTAGTAATAGTAGTTTAAGTAGTAGTAGTAGTAGTAGTTTAAGTAGTAGTAGTAGTAGTAGTAGTAGTAGTAGTAGTAGTAGTAGTAGTAGTAGTAGTAGTAGTAGTAAAGTGAAATAACTTAAACATTTCATCACTAACCTGTGTTTAGCCAAGAGTAGGAATATGAAGGAAGAAGGAGGAGGAGGAGGAGGAATGGGAGGAGGAGGAAAGGGAGGAGGAGGAGGAGGAGGAGGAAGGAGGAAGGAGGAAGGGAAGGAGGAAGGAGGAGAAGGAGGTTGTAGGGAACGAGAGAGAGAGAGAGTGTGTGTGTGTGTGTGTGTGTGTGAGATAGATAGAAATAGATAATAATAATAATAATAATAATAATAATACCAATACATAAATAAATCAATGATATATATGTTTAAACAAAGTATAGATAGATAAATAGATAGATAGATCAATTCTTAGTGTCACTCAATAGACATATATCTCGTTTTCTGTCTCAAGGGTACCTAATGTTTCCCTAAGGGGGCACTGAGGGAAAAAAGTGATGTAAGAAAAAAAGGTTTGAGGAAAAAATGGGAAGAAAGGGTTTAAGGGAAATAAAGGGAAACTATTACAACTATTATATATAGAAAAAAAAAAGTATAGAATTTTAATCAACCCAAAAATAATGACAAATATTTCTAACACATCCATTAAAAATAATAAGAAATTTCTCTCCATCTATTAAGAAAAGGCCATATTTTTTTTTCCATTTCACCCATTGAAAAAATAAAACCAAAAATTATAGTCCATTAATTCTAAAAAGTCAAAATTCTAATTTAATTTCCAACCAAAACTTCAGAAAATTCACTTCCATCATTACAGTTTCACACCCAAACAAAACTAATTGAAGAATATATCACGCATTTCTTAATCTAACTGATCAATTACTAAGTTAAACTCTCTCTCTCTCTCTCTCTCTCTCTCTCTCTCTCTCTCTCTCTCTCTCTCTCTCTCTCTCTCTCTCTCTCTCTCTCTCTCTCTCTCTCAGGTGTTGACAGGCGCGAGTTAATGTGTCAATCAAGAAAGTTATGTTAGGAAGGTAGATTGAAGTCTAAACAATCTATTATAATGCAACACCTATCTACCTACCTCTACATACCTACCCCTCTCTCTCTCTCTCTCTCTCTCTCTCTCTCTCTCTCTCTCTCTCTCTCTCTCTCTCTTATTCTCTCTCCTAAAGGTGTGTGAGGCAGGTGTACCGATGTTTCAAGTTCACGTACACAGAGAGCTGAGGATCCGTACACACACACACACACACATACCAAGCATTATACACATACAAATAGTGGTTCTCAACGTAAACCTAAATCACTATGGCAATGACCTACAATTAGAGTGAATGTAGTGTACAGGTCAGCAGGTCAACAGGATGAATTGAAAGGAAAAATAAAAATGCGCGCGAATTTGACCTACCTTGCCTTCCCCTGCGCAAGAAAGCCCCGCACATCTGTATCTAACTTTCTTTCACTAACGCTACAGGCTTTATTTAGTGCCAATACTATACCTGCTACCTACACACACATGCATGCACATCTACACTCGCGTGCACACACCTAACTAACCCTTGTAGTATCTGTTTAACGTGTAATAATGGATCATAATAACAACACACACACACACACACACACACACACACTCTCCGTCCTGGCTAGACACACCCCCTTATTAAACCTTAAATAACACTATGTCAAGGTCACTACAGCAGGTCAAGTATAGTGTGACCTTTAACCAATACCTTAGGTCACGTCTCAACCCTATAAAGTAATGCAAGGATAGTACAGGAAGGTAAATATTAGCAATACTTACAGAGGGAAATATCACGCCCACCAAAACACTACACAAATGTCAGACCGAGACCGATTGGCGGCTAGGATGATTTTTCTGAAATTCGCAAAACCAGATTAATGAAACACTTACATTGCAATCTTATAAACGTGATTCATTATTGATATACATATATATGTAGAAATAAAGTACAACATACAATACCTTACTATAGCAGGGTGAGTTAAAATATATAAAAAAATACGCGGGAAACTATTCTACATCGCCATGCCCCGCCCCAAGATAGCCCCGCATTTATTTACTTAACTTCATTTAATTAACTCTACACGCTTTACCTGGTGCCTATACTATACCTCACACCCACACACATGCACCCCCACCCACACGCGCGTGCACACATCAAACTATTCCTTGTAGTACTTATAATAATGGATAATAATGTTTGACTCTCTGGTGTGAATTCTGCCTGCCGTCGCGTCGTGCAACGCATCACGACCAATTATTCTTCATTATTATTCATTCCCTGCGTACTTATACTCATCCATTACTGTCATTTTAGCCACAGAAAGTTGTCTTTCATTCACATCATTATGGGGCGGCCTCAAAACACAGTCATTCGTATAGCCTTGGAAGTTTTCAAGTCCTCCCCAGTCACAGCCTTGCAGGCAGAATCCTCACTGTTACACCGACGCTCCACCCTCCTTGTTCACACCTACACCAAACTTGCATCCTCCCCCAGCTACCACGCCCTCCACTCCCTCCTCCTCAGACAGAGTAGGGCACCACTTCTTGGCCCCCTATCATATCAAGCCCAGTGATTTAGCCCATACGCCTTTTGTAGCGAACCCTTTCCTTTTTTGCCTCCCTCCGAGTGATTCCCCCTTTTTTCTTTTCCTCACTCTCGAGAAGACTTCTCCTTCGGGCTCTGGTTCCCTCTCTCTTCCTTGATATCCTTGTCACTTCACACACACACACACACACACACACACACAGAATGGTCAAAGACACACTATCCGGTGCAGCAGGGTAGGATTACATTCAACAACCTCCTGCACACTCGATACCACAAGTCCCTACGCATATAAGCTACGCCGACGACTCCCGCCTCCCGGCACCTCCCTCCGTCGGGCTGCAATTTTCTCCAGTCTCCACTGACCAGACTGACTCTCTGACCAACCTCCACACAGCCTGCAAACTACACTGGGACACACCCTACAGTACACCTCACTTGGACGCATTACACAACACACACGACACCACTGGTGGACCTACTCACTACTTACCCAGCCGTGCCACTAACACTACCGTCACCACGCTACGAATTGGACACAGCCGCCTAAGTTCAAATCTACATAAGTTGGGCATGACTGATGACAACCACTGCCCTTGGTGCCCTACACAACCTGACACACCAGAACACCTCCTAATGCACTGTCCTCGCCACCACTCCCACGTTATGACACTCCTTGGCACCCTACGTACACACACACACCCCAGAACACCTCCTACTACACTGTCCTCGCCACCAAACCCACACCATGGCACTCCATGACACTGTCGTTTCTCCACCTCCACAGACCATCAATAACTGATCTCTTAGGTGGCTCTCAGTACCCTGACCTGACCTTCAAAGTACTCAATCACACCATGACCTTTATACAGAGGTCAGGTCAACTCAACACGATCTAAGCGGCTAAAACAAATTCCCAACAAGAAGTTAATTTGTTATTGTAATCGTTTATCATATTGTTTTTAGCAGCATATAAGCAAGTATGTGATGGTGGTATTTAATTCATGGGCAATGGTAGACGTAGTTTGGTATATTTATGGAGTGAGGAGACGTGACGAGTGTGATAAAAGGGAATGGGAGAGATGACATATTGTGACAGTGTACGTGTGTGTATGTGTATTAATAACCTGTTTAAATGCCACCTGAATTTATTTATTTATTTACTTAGCTGTACTGAGAGAATACTGGAGACAAGGGGGATTTTTTTAAACGTATTTTTGTTGTCCCTTAGCCAGTAGCCTTTTAATGTAAAATAAAGCAATCTAGTAGTGTATAATTTTAATCCATGGATATTAAGTTTACCCTGGCTGGAGTTTGTGGTTATTTTGGGTTAAAGTTAATAAAGTTAATAATAATAATAATAATAATCTTTTTTACAACCATACAAAAGAAAATAAGGATAAGAGTAATAGGATAATGAGTCAAGACTATTTTCAGCCCAAGTTAAATCAAATAAATTAATAAATTAATAAAATAAAACCTAATGAAATGCATATACAGTTTATTTGGTTCTTGCTAGAAGGTATACAAACAAACATACAAACACACAAACACAATCATATTTAAATGTCACAATCAATCAGTCAATCTTTTATTTATTATTCATTTATATATTTGTTTTGTCGTGAGAATCTAACATCATAATATTTATAACATATATACACCCTTTGTACAGAGAGAGAGAGAGAGAGAGAGAGAGAGTAATAGTTTAAATTATAATTGGATCCAAGTTCATTCTGACTGTGTAATTCCACTAATCAATTACCTATTACTTAAAATTATAATCATCTATTTCATTTCTCCTTTTTTTTTAACATTGAAAACAAAAATGCCTTCATGTCAAATGTATTTATGGCACAGTAAAACACACACACACACACACACACACACAAGGTATTTATGAAGCATTGAAATAAAGAAAAAAAATATATAAATAAATAAAAATCTCTCTATATATATACATCATATATTTGCTCAAACTGGAATGTCCAACCTATTACTTTTATTTCTATTTAATAAGTGTTTGTTTATTAATGGTAACTTATAATACAAGTTATAGAGAGGCAAGGGAAAAAGTTATGAAGGCAAGGAAGAAGTTATGAAGGAAGGAAAGAAGTTATGAAGGAAGGAAAGAAGTTATGAAGGCAGGGAAGAAGTTATGAAGGAAGGAAAGAAGTTATGAAGGAAGGAAAGAAGTTATGAAGGAAGGAAAGAAGTTATGAAGGCAGTGAAAAATAATCATATCTGCAGTTAGGAACGACACGACAAAGGAAGTTATGAGAGAAGAAACTAACTATAACTTAACATTTGAGTCTCGATAATAATAACAACTTTTACTTTAATGAACAAATAGATTATGGTTCATTAAAATAGGTGCCATTATACATATACATACATACATACACACACACATTAACATTCATTTAATTATTCAAGTAGAGAATTAACTATAATTTAATAATTGTGCATATAAGCGTGTGTTTATTTGCTAATTTTAACCCTTTTTTACACCTTATGGGCCAATTATAATGTTTGTAAAGATACACAAATGTTTATTTTATTTAGTTATATAAGGTAATAATGGTCTCGGAATGGTATCCAATTAATTTGGACGCAGATATTCGCGTATTTATAATATTAGCGGGAGACAGTGTATTTGCAAAGCTGTATTTCTTGGTATTTCAGCTTGTATTAACTATTACATGTTAGGTTCGGTTAAATTAAGGAATAGTTTTGGTTAAATTAGGTTAAGTTAACAAATAATTTCTGTGATATTACAACAAATATGAAGAAAGGTGGAAATGAATTAATATTAGGTTAGGTACACTGGATTAATGTTACTTAAATGCACCACCTTCCTAACAAGCCTATAACAATTATTATTATTATTTTACATGTACGTATAGACGACTAGAGCCGAGAATAGACAAAGATATAATATAATACATATAATATCTTGACTTGTTAACAATTAGCCTCACTTTCTCATTTTTACTGTTGTAAAATTTATATAATAAATAAAAAAAAATAATAATAATAAATAAATAAAAAATCTATATATATTAATATGAATACAAAAATTTGGCTGAAAAACATCATGGAATATCACTAAACACACACATGTACGTATATATGTATGTATGTATGCACCGCTGGCAGTATGAAAAGTTATACATATATACATAACTAATAGAAATTGTCGTGAAATGAATAAATGAATAAGTTATTATCCGCTGTATATACTCGTAATGCAAGTTAGTTTTATGTGAAGGTTAGGTAAGGTTAAGTTAGGTTAAGTTAGGTTAATTAAGTTAGGTTATTTTAATATAGTTAAGGTTAGGTTAGTTAGGTGATAGATGGTAGTGATAAGGGTTAGTGGGTGAATGAATGGTTTTTTTTATCACAGACATAGATGGTGCGTGTGTATGTGTGTGTGTATGTGTGTGTGTGTCTGTGTGTTGATAATCTACATATTATTTCTTTGCGAGTTTGAGCTTATAAATCGACAGACAGACAGACAGACAGACAGACAGACAGACAAGACCCAACACACACACACACACACATACATACATAACGACCAATACAATCTATATACATATACATAACACATTAACAACACCATTTATTTGAACTAATTATAACAAAGATATAGAGAAGAAAAGAAAAATAAATTAGGAAAAGATTAAATAAATGAAACGAAAGAATGAAAGAAGAGATTAAAGCGACATTTTCGATCAATCATGGAATCTATATATGTTGTATTTATTGTATTTAAAAGGAAATAATAATAATGGCTAGGGTCAACACACCTACAATCAATCCTTGATGACCGACAACAAATGGTGATTATATTCAATTATACAAATCACTTCAAACTTGAATAAAACCATAAAAAATATATATATATAATCATCAATATTTTTTTTAAGATAGAAAGGAAATAAGCAACAAATTAATGTGTGTTTAGATGTATAAGTAATGATTGTATATAACTTCTAAGGCAGAAAGTTGTAGGTGGACCCGTAGTATAATAATAATAATAATAATAATAATAATGTAACAACAATAATTACAAAGGCTCTAATAACTGAATAATCACTGGCCGTATAATGAGAGGAAAAAAAAAGAGAAAAAAAAGATATATAGAGAAAAAAAAAGAGATAGAGAGAGAGATAGTATTGAAGATATCTAACACCTATTAATCAACACAGGGTAACCAAAAAATTTAATAAATAAATAAATAAAAATTCGCAATATACCACAAGAAGAATAACGATTAATGAAACTAGTCCAAATAAATCACTAACCAACTGACCTGACCTTTGTGTATCAATGAAATGACCTGACCTGACCTGACCTTCAAACAAACTGGCATAACATAAGAAGTCAAGGAATAAATACACAAATTATTCTGCCATAAAAGCCGTAATTGTTTTGAAATATTCCAGTTTGGTAATCTCTCTCTCTCTCTCACATTTATAATACAATGTTGTTTGGTCATTATTAAATCATCCTCAACTAACACAAAGAGAGAGAGAGAGAGAGAGAGAGAGAGAGAGAGAGAGAGAGAGAGAGAGAGAGAGAGAGAGAGAGAGAGAGAGAGAGAGAGAGAGAGAGAGAGAGAGCAGGTTACTACCATCCTCACTTAGTTTAATTCCTGCTGTAGTAGTGAATAAACACACCACCTTACTGCTACTACTTCTACTGCTACTGCTGCTACTACTGCTGCTACTACTGCATGTAACCGAGCCTTCAGTAGGGTCGTTGCGGCACTTGGGGTCGGTCGGGAATCCTCGGTGGCACGATTGGCACTGGTCGTCTGAAATTAGGAAGGTAAGTTAATATCATTTTTTTTCTCTCTCTCTAATGTAATGTAAAACTAAATAAATGAATAAATCAATCAATCAAATGAAATATTAATGTGGTTTCATTATTATTTTTTTCCTTTTTTTCTCTCTTGTTTAATGTAAGTATATATATTCCCAAAGCAAATGCATAAATGAAGCTGAAAAACCCACAACACTATACATATATAATAACTAAGGCAATGCAATAAGCTTTAAAAACCTTAATATTAGACAGACAGAATCATTAACCTAACCTAATCTACTTCTACATATAATTACAAGGATATATAATTAGAGAAAGATTAATAAACTCACTTAAATCATTGAAGACTTTCTGGGACAGCTAGAGTAACAAGAGATTACGCACACACATACATATATACGCACACATGTATACGCACCCACACGCACACATATCCGAGAGTTTTTTTCAAGGTGAAGAAGTTATTTTTAGATGGCGAGAATTTTTTTGTGATTATAAGTTGGTTAAAGAAATTAATTATAGTTAGAGTTAGTTTAATGACACTTAATGATGTACAGTAGTCATTAATAGTTTATAATTACTACTACTACTGCTACTACTACTATAACTGCTACTACTACTACTACTACTTCTACAAACAAGGATCATAATAATAGTAATAATGTACATATTCTTTTTTAAATATATCACATCTGTTTTACCTACCTACATACATACATACATACATACATACACATACACACATATATAAAGTACTGAAGTTAGAAAGGTTAGCCAACAGAGTTATATATATGAGTGTTGATACTGTTGTGTTAAAAGTATTGAAGTTAGGAAGGTGACCAGAGAGAGTTAGTGTATGGAAGTGACAGTTAGGGAGGTGGACAGAGAGAGTTAGTGTTGCAGTTAGGGATGGATAATAACACCACACACCTAACTTAACACCTTTATTGTACACTGGTAAGGTTGTAACAGAGAAATCATTAGATACTTTATGTCTTCAGTACCTGGGAATTTTTACATCACTACTGGAAAATATACATACATACATATATACATACATACATACATATATATATATATGTATATACTAAAACTTTTGTCGAGTGTGTGTACGTACATGTAAGTGAGTGTTGCGTTCACGTGTATGTACGTACACATGTATGTTAGTTAAACAGAGAAGCACATGACTTATATCAATATATAGTTTATGTACACATCAACATTTCCTTAATTAACAACAGAACGCATAATAATCCTTGATAGTTTTATATAAACGTCATAATGATTCTTGGTAATGTTATATAAACGCTAAAATGTGGATTTCGGAAGAATTTTAAATCATTTTTCGTCACGTTTTTTACGGTCAAATTTTATTATGTTGTATTCTTCCTTTGCATATTTTCTTCGGTTAAAAGTTATGTTAATTTACAGATTGCTAAACGGTTAATTAAATTTTATGCATTGCTTTTTCTAAGTCCGAAAGATTGAATCCACGTTAGGCGAGCGCATGATTATGTTAAGTTACGTTTCCTATCGTCACATTATCTACATTGGGACTTGTTTTCCTCTGTTAAGTTACGTAACATTAAATCCAAGTTAGGTTATAACTGCCTCCACGGGTGTTTAGTGTATAGTTATGCTGAGTTATGTCTCCTACTGCTTGGACAATTTCTATGAGTAAGAGTTAATGCATTGTCTCTTAACTAACTATCTATGTAAACTCTCATTCTTCTACTTTGTCCTTCATTCTATAAGTCATTTCTGTCTTATTTTAATTAATATATTCTTCACTTAGGTTCTTTACGCCTAGACTTAACAAATTTTTTTTTAGGATATTAACAAGAACAGTAAGAGTTGAATATCTAGAATCTTGCATACACAGACTGGCAGACGTACACGCACACACACGTACACGCATATACGCACACATGTACACTGTTAAGGAACACGTAATGATGACACAAGCTATAGACACTACAGGCTTATATATTATTGCATTTACTGTACTAAACAACATACAAGTCGCTTATAGTTTGTTTTATTTGAGGCGGTTATTTTTTTAATATTTATTATTTATTTTTTGGTTTTAATTTTTATATACCCAAGTGTGTTTTTTTATTTTATTTATTTCATGTGTTGGTTATTATTATTATTATTATTATTATTATTATTATTATTATTATTATTTTGCAACACAATGTAATTATTTCTTTTTTTTTGGTTTCAATTTTTTCCCATAAAGTTCATATTTATTATTTTGTGATGCATTATTTTTTTTATATATAATATTTATCCACATTGTTCTTTCTTTCCCTTTTCTTGCTTCTATAAATTCAAAAACTCATTGTTAGTCGAATAATAATCATTTTTTGACGTCCAATTTCCTTCAATAATTCTTCAAACGGATCAAATTTACACATTAAAACCTCATTCTGGCATTTTACGAGTGTCCGAAAATCCTTCAAATATTCATTCACACTTTTCATTATTATCAGAAAATGATTAATCTTTGGCAACAGCTTACAGAGACAGAATAAGCAGTAGAAGCATTGATATACACAGTTAAAAGTGACATATTTACACAGTCTAGCGGCAAGCGGGATTTTTATTTTAACGTATTTCTGTCGTCCCTTAGCCAAAAAAAGAAAAGAAAGACAATATTTAATGATGTAATGCATGGTTATGCTTGCCAGTGAAGAAGTTTAGAGGTATGTTCAGCCCTTGATAAAAATATACATTTGTTTAAGCTTTCATGATTATCAGTATTTCAGTGTACAAGAGTGAGTGTTTATTAAGCTGAAATGTTCTGTAATATCATTTAGCAAAGAGAAATACAGAGATTGAATGCAAAGTTACCGTAAATAATAATGATAATAATAATAGTAATAAGATTTAAGCGTTAAGGAAAATGTATAAAGTTACCGTAAGTAATAATAATAGATTTAAGCGTTTATAAGGGAAATGTGGACTTTAAGAGCACGGAAAAAGTTGTTCGTTTACGCGTATTTTACTAATTATTTTCCTCGTTCTATAAGACTTCCTTCGATTATAATTAAAAGTCATTAATAATCCCAAGAAAAGAAGTTAATTAATTAATGCATCACTAATCATTTATTCATCTAATTATCCGTCATTTAACGAGAAGAAATAATTGAACTTTCACACACAGGGAAGAAATGTTAAAAGTCTTTCTCCACACTTGGGAAAAAAGTCCGAGAGTGAGCGAGGGAAAAAAGTCCACAACCCGAGGGAAGAAAAGGAAAAAAAGTGCGACTTATAAGTAGTAAAGTATTGTAGTGGATATCTTTCATTATTATTAGAGAAAGAGAGAGAAAAAGAGAGAGAGAAAGATAGAGAGATAGAGAGAGAGAAAGAGGGAAAGAGAGAGAGAGAGAGAGAGAGAGAGGTAGTAGTTATTTAGGTTATAGTGTAGTGAGGGGCATAACAAACACCGTGTGAGACAAACAAACAAACAAACACACAACATCTACAAGCACCACTACGCACATCCTCCTCCTCCGGTGTCTCAATCCATACTGACGATTTCCTACCCGAGGCAAAATATTTAATACATCTAGTGTGTATGTATGTGTATGTGTATGTGTATGTGTATGTGTGTGTGTGTGTGTGTGTGTGTGTGTGTGTGTGTGTGTGTGTGTGTGTGTGTTTTAATTAACAATGTATTTAAATATCTTTGGTCGTAAGTGTTTGTAATAATAATAATGTGTATCTTTGTATGTGTTGTATAAATGTGTATTTTTTTATTATTATTATTTATTTTTCATTTATTTTTCAGTGTGATTTTCAATTTACTATTATTATTTCAGTGTTATTTTCATTACTATTGTTATTTCACATTTATTTTCATTATTATTATTTACTTATTTCACATTTATTTTCATCATTATCCATAATTATCCAACCACTAATTACATTCTGGATAATTAAGGACATATAATTACTCCCCCACGGCACTGACCGACAACCAAAACCATCGACACAGATTTGCACACAGTGGCAATGATGATAAACTTTGAAACACTCAACATTCACTGATAGGAAACAATGCTAGTTGATGTACACACAAGCTCATACGCACACACCCACACAATCTCATACGCACACACGCACACAGGCAGCGGCTTGAAGCAAAGTAAAGTAATGTAATAATGACAGAATAAAGCAGACACGTACACACACACATACACACATACACACACACACACACACACAAAGGTCATTCTTCCTTCCAACTTGACCTGACCTACAAAGGCATTTAAAGTTAGGTCAACACAATATATTATAATTATTTTATATATACTCTGGTAATTATCTATCATCATCATCATTATTATTATTATCATTAGTGGATTATCATTATCGTTATATATGCATGTACGTATGTATGTACGTATGTATGTATGTACAAGTGAATACCAAGGATATGTAAGCGCTCTCTCTCTCTCTCTCTCTCTCTCTCTAAAAAAAAAATAAATGAAATAATAATAATAATAATAATAATCCTGCAGCTCAATTACACTTCAGTCTGTTAATTTGTTTGTTTTATAGTTAATTGTTGCTAGTTACTCTACTTTGTCCACACCTGCAATACTTAATTACTCTCATTAACACTGCAAATTACCCTCAACAACAACAACAATATTAATTAATGCCTCTTTATTACTTTGGTTTGAAGTGATAATTAGATATAAATATAACTAAATTAAAACCCATTCTGTATATAAAAGAAATCCTAACTAAACTTAACGTAATGTGGAATAATTAGCTTTGGTATAGTTAATGTAGTTATAATTAATGATGTGTGTGGTTTTAATATAAGGAATGTGTGTAATTATATTTCTCTCAATTATTATCAGTTATTAATGTTATTTATTTTGTCTATAATTATCTTGTAACTTTCACTAATTTCCTCAGTCAAGATATTTTTATTATATCATATTATTTCAGCTTTTTCGATCGGTATTTACGTTCAAATTGAAACTTTTAATAATATTCATCTTTCGTCACAAAGTTTAATATAATTGTGTATAATATTTCAATACTTTTTTTTATTTATTTATTTTTTTTACGTCTCCTGAACAAATATTTGAAAATCATTCTTCAAATTCTCTTTAAAAGTAATGGAAATATTCTCCAGTCAGTCAGGAATGTAAGATTTAGTGTGTGTGTGTGTGTGTGTGTGTGTGTGTGTGTGTGTGTGTGTGTGTGTGTGTGTGTGTGTGTGTGTGTGTGTGTGTGTGTGGAAAGAAGAAAAATCTAATGCCTTAACTGTTCAAACACACACACACACACACACACACACACTCAGACACACACACACATACATACATACACAGAAACCCACACACACACACATACACACACACACACAGCACTTAAATTAAATAATCACACAATAAAAAAAGCTAAAATTAATGAAAGCAAAAGTCATGTCGTAATAATGTCAATTAATATATATTTCACTAACACAATCATAATAATAATAATAATAATAATAATAATCCTGCAGTAACATTCTTTTTTTATCAATGCTTTGGTAATGTTGATATTGCAATAGTGTTTACGAGGAGGAGGAGGAGGAGGAGGAGATGGAAGACAAGGAGGAGGAGGAGGAGGAGGAGATGGAAGACAAGGAGGAGGAGAAGACAGTCAAATAGAAAGAAGGAATAAGAGAAATAATGATTAAAAACCAATAATAATAATAAAGAGTCAATATTAACACTGTCTTGCCATATCAACAGTCACTTGCAAATCATCTTAATACAGTTCAAACAGTGAGCCTGAGAACCACCACTCTAGCCAGTCAGTCACCCAGTCAGTCAGTCAGTCAGTCAGTCAGTCAGTCAGTCAGACCAACTAACTGACTGACATCGACACACGTACGCACACACAAACACTTTATTTTTTGAACCCGAAAGATGAGAAGAGTTCATTTGTAGCTGCATTCACAGCTGCACCGGCCGCTGCGTTTACAGCTGCCTGCTGCATCCGCTGTGGCAGGGGTGGGTTGCCTGCTGCAGGGCCTCCAGCAGGGCGGCTGAGGGTGGTGAGGAGGGAGGAGGAGGAGGAGTTGGAGGAGGAGTAGGAGGAGGAGGAGGAGGAAGAGGAGAAGGTCTAGCAATCATCTCAGCGTCGGCTAAAGAGAAATGTAACCCAACCATTCTTGTTAGTAGTGTTATTCCTCCTCCTCCTCCTCCTTCTTCTCCTCCTCCTCCTCTTCTTCCTCCTCCTCCTCTTACATGTAATGGTGACACACACACACACACACACATACATACACACATACATACATACATACATACACCTTGGTCCCACATAGAACATCAGATAGAACGATTCTCTTATAGAACGAGCAAACAAAAATATTATATAAAAAATTATTGCAATGAAAGAGAAAGAGAATGAATAGATGGGAGAGAGAGAGAGAGAGAGAGAGAGAGAGAGAGAGAGAGAGAGAGAGAGAGAGAGAGAGAGAGAGAGAGAGAGAGAGAGAGAGAGAGAGAGATAGTACAATACAGATGAAAGGAGAGACAAACAGAATTGGAAAAAACTCGGAGAAAGAAAGAAAGAAAGAAAGAAAAAGAAAGAGAAAAGATGGATGGAAGGAAGGGAGAGAGAGATAGTGAAATAAAGATGAGAGAAGGAGATAAACAGAGAATTGGAATAACTGGGAAAGAAAGAGAAAGAGAGAGAAAGAGAAAGAAAGAAAATTATACACACTCCCCCTGTACACACATGAACGTAGGATTAAGGTAACGAAAACCTTATCTAATGTTTTGTTTAATCATTTATATTTAATAGTTGTTGATACTATGCAGTGTTTGTTAATTTGAGGGACAATTTTGGCTCCAGACCAAGGTGTACATACATACACACACACACACACACACACACACACATACATCATCATTTTTTGGTTAGTATTGCTATTCCTCCTTCTTCTCCTTCTCCTCCTCCTCTTCCTCTTACATGTAATGATGCCACACACACACACACACA
>JAPQNM010000027.1:248036-253036 GCA_029783475.1 Metacarcinus magister
CCAAACTCGTGGATTTTCATAAGTGGATTTTCTTATAGGTGTATAACTATAAGAAAATCCACTTATGAAAATACACGAGGTTGGAAGAAAAAAAATTGTTTGACACCCGTAAGAAAATCTATTGAAAAAAAAAATAAATAAATAAAATAAATAAAATAAATAAATATATTTTTTTTCATCACACTTGGATTTTCTTTTCTTCCTCACATAAGAACATAATAAAATAACAATAAAGTTAATTATAGTAGTAGTAGTAGTAGTAGAAATAGTAGTAGTAGTAGTAGTAGTAATGGTTGCAGCAGCAGTAGTAGTAGTAGTAGTAGTAGTAGTAGTAGTAGTAGTAGTAGTAGTAGTAGTAGTAGTAGAAATAGTAGTAGTAGTAGTAGTAGTAATGGTTGCAGCAGTAGTAGTAGTAGTAGTAGTAGTAGTAGTAGTAGTAGTAGTAGTGCTGGGACTATAGATATTATAAGAAAAGTTAAAACATATCTATAAATGAATAAAACATTAGGTTAGGTTAGGTTAGATGCACAGAAGCTGCCTAATCATTACACTATATTCTCACGTAAGGAAAGAAAATACAAGCGCGATACCAATAATAATACACTAAGAAAAACCACCGCAATATATAAATAAATAAATAAATAGTTCTACATCTAGTCTTACCTTATACCCTAACCTAACCCAACTTAACCTAACCTAACCTTACCTTGAACCACGAGAGGGATTCTGAGGTGAGGACGAACCAGTAATCCCTCGATCCTTTCATAAATCCAAGGTTGGAGATAGCCATATAGCCTTTTCTGATCACTTGGTTGCCCAATTTGCGGCCGGATTTCACTGTGTTTTCGCTTGTCTGCTGAGCGCTGGAGGTGAGGCTTGCATGAAAATTGGTGTGTGAGGTTTAGCGGGAAATATGTGTTTATGTACGTATATCAGTGTGTGTGTGTGTATGTGTACGTGTTTTTTTTATTTTTTTTTGTGACTGTGTGTTTTGTGTATGTGTGTGTGTGTGTGTGTGTGTGTGTGTGTGTGTGTGTGTGTGTGTGTGTGTGTGTGTGTGTGTGTGTAAGTGTAACACAATTATTCTACATACATATTATATGGAATACAACGAAAAAAATAGCTGTCAAAGTTAAACACACACACACACATACACACACACACACACACACACACACACACACATAAATAAATAAATAAAAATCTCATTATAGTTTTTGTTAATTTATAGATAAACAAACAATTAATAAACATAATTGATAGTTACCATTACACAAACACACACACACACACACACACACACACACACACACACACACACACATATACACACATAGGAGTAAGTTTATCAAATTATCAGAATAACCTCAATAAATAAATAATAATAATAATATTAAATACTTAATTAACAAGCCTACTTTACCCTAAACAAACAAAAAAACGAAACAAATCAAGCTCAAATGTCAATATATTAAGCTTGATTTTGTAAGTTCAAGCATCAAACTGTAAGGGAATGCATATTAGGTTAGGTTACTACACGCACACACGCACACACGCACACACACACACGTACTATTACAAGCTATTCCGGTTATATTAGTTCAAACACACACACATACACACACACTTTCTCTCTCTCTCTCTCTCTCTGCATTATCCAAGCTTTAGCATACAAATTAAGCTTACCAAAATATTACTTCCTTCCTTCCACTAATCACATGCCGGAAAAAGCTTATTAATTTCATCAAAGACAGAACACTCGACGCAAAGAGCTTTTTTATTTTTATTTCTGTGCCGTAAAAAGTTTATTCATATGAAATTGTGAAAGAAAATTGTCTCACGGAACGTTTTTTATTTTTTATTTCTGTGCCGTAAAGTTTATTCATATGAAATAATGAAAAATTTACCTCCAAAGAGCATTTCTATTTTTATTTCTGTGCCGTAAAAAGTTTATTCCTATGAAATAATGAATAAAAATTGTCTTTACAACAATTGATCAAACTTATGTCATTGTTAAAAGAGAAAATAATGTCTGGGATTAATTTATTTTCATAACCTTAGAATCTGACCTCAAAGAAAACGTAAGCCGCGTATATTTCATCATTAAAATCATTATTATTATTATCATCACTAAAGCAAGCGCATATTTCATCATTAAAATCATTATTATTATTATCATCACTAAAGCAAGCGCATATTTCATCATTATTATCATTATTATCATTATTATTATTATTATTATTATTATTATTATTACTATAGTAAGTATGGCTCCTAATACTACCAAGCTCTACCTACAGTCCGTATATAAGCGTAATGAGAAAGTATAGAATGACAATAAACGGAATAATAACATATACTAACGACTGGCTGGCTCTGACGGGCCGGACAGGATGGAAAAAAATAAAAAACATTGATGATTAAATAGTCTGTCATGTTGGGAGGAGGAGGAGGAGGGGGAGGAGGAGGAGGAAGGGAGGTGGGGAGGAGAGGGGGTATGTATGTACTTGGCTAGCTAGTTTTGAATAATTAGTAGTAGTTGTAGTAGTAGTAGTAGTAGTATAGTAGTAGTAGTAGTAGTAGTAGTAGTAGTAGTAGTAGTAGTTCTAAGCTGTATATTGGTTTAATGAAGTCCACACACACACACACACACACACACACACTAACTCACTAACTAACAAACTGAGAATGAGACAAAGCAGTTATTTTTGAAGCTTGTGTATTAGAGAAAGAAAGTATTAAGAATGAATAACTCCATGCCAGAGATAATCACCTTTATCGATAATTACCTCTATTGATAAATGACCTCTGACAATTAAGCAATAATCATCAAAGTAATTAGACTAGCACTGCCTTAGATCCTCCCACTTAGCAGAGTTGAAATACCAGATAATTCAATATATTATAGAATGGATATAGTTTAGTTACGAGTCAGTGCAGAGAAGAATGACCAGAATTATAGAAGTTTGAGTCATGCAAAGAGACTAAAACTATTGAAATTACACTCACTGGAGAGACATAGAGTATTGAAGTGTTAGAAGTGTATTAATAAGTGTCTAGCCAGCCTATTGCAAGCGTTCACCACTCTGTTAGTGCACCAATATCTACCTAAGTTTGTCTACCTTGCACCCATTTCCTGACTACTAATTTCTAAAACCTGATCAATGTTTCCCTTATTAATTCCTTTTACCTGTACTAGAGTGATAGAACAGGTAAGGGAAATAACATGATGATCAGAGCGCAATGGAAAGAAGTTAGGAAAAGTTAGCTATGTTTAGTCTCTCTCTCTATGGCGTCAGGGAGGGAACTGCACCACACCACACCACACCACACACCACACCACACCACCACCACCACACTTACTCTGACAAACTTGAGCCTCTGGAGTTGCGCATAAACAAAGGAGTGTCGACGTTAGCACTGTCCAATTACAACACGATTATTATTATTATTATTATTATTATTATGGTCTTTATTTACACTGTTTCTCTCTCTCTAGTGCTTCCATCAATCAATACACAGAGGAGGAGGAGGAGGAGGAGGAGGAGGAGGAGGAAGAGAATGAGTGTCTATCTATCTATCTCTCTCTCCCTCAATAATAATAATAATAATAATAATAATAATAATAAACTCTTATTTCTTTTTACTAATCCTTGCATTCACAATCTTTCAATAACAGGAAGGAGAGAGAGAGAGAGAGAGAGAGAGAGAGAGAGAGAGAGAGAGAGAGAGAGAGAGAGAGAGAGAGAGAGAGATAGAGATAGAGAGAGAGAGAGAGAGAGCAGTAGGGAAGAAATTAAGGAAGGAAGGGAGGGAGGGAAGGAAGGAAGGAAGGAGGAAGGCAGGGAGGAGGGAGGGAGAGAGGGAGGGAGGGAAGGGGAGGGAAGTGGAGGGAAGTGGAAGGATTGAAGGCTACAGAGAAACAATAATAATAATAATAATAATAATAATAACAATAACTAATAATAATAATAATAATAACAATAATAATAATAATAGTATATTCTTCATGAAATTGGAAGAACAGATATAACAAGGAGAGAGAGAGAGAGCGAATAAATAAATAAATAAACAAAAAACACACACACACAGATAAATAGATACACACACACGTACGCACACACACACACAAACATACGTACACACACGCGTACATAAATACTCACTTTGCAAATCCAATGAAGTCTTCGTGGTTTGTGTTCATGTACGCGAGTTCACAATCATTCAGAAGTAGAATATTTTCCTTCACTATTTGTTCTCTCTCTCGGATGTGATTGGTGATAATGCGTTCGGTCTCCTCCTGTAGCCTAGGGTAGCGCGACATCTGGAATAATAGTAATAATAATAGTAGTAGTAGTAGTAGTAGTAGTAGTAGTAGTAGTAGTAATGATGATAGAAATATAATAATAATAGTAGTAGTAGTAGTAGAAATAATAATAATAGTAGTAGTAGTAGTAGTAGAAATAATAATAATAATAGTAATAGTAGTAGAAATAATAATAATAATAATAGCAATGATAATGATAATAATAATAATAATAATATTTCACAATACACACACACACACACACACACATTACTTAAAATACACACACACATACACATTACTTAAAATACATACACACACACACCCCACCCCACCACCACCTACCCCCACAAAAACGCACACACATGTACGTACCTTCTGCGTACAATACCTGACAACATTGGTTAGCTCTTGAACCACTAGATCCACACACTTCAAACTGGGTTCCTTCAGCCGTCCAATTTGTCCTTTTACTATCGCATCAAAGGCCATATCAGGGGTGAATAAGCCTACCCTAATGCCGTGTATATTCCGAATGGCAAACGCAATCTCCCTCCGCAACTCCTTCTCGTCAAATTCCATCCGTACAATTTCATAAGGAAATCGCTCGTGGAATAGACGGTTTATTTTAGCGCCGCCGGATAATTCATTGGTGTTGATGAGAGCTGATCCCGAGCCTTCGATGGAGCGCTCT
>JAPQNM010000027.1:258036-260536 GCA_029783475.1 Metacarcinus magister
TTTTACCTTATTTAATGCATTTATAAGTACTCTATGATAGTTTAAGTTTATTTTAATAGTGTAATAAGGTGTAATAAGGGTGTAATAAGCTATATATTTGCTCTTATATGATTGATCTGCAATTTTCATTCTGCGCAATTACCTTATTTTACCTTATTTAAGGCCTCCCTACATGTTCTAAGGTAGTTTAAGGTTGATTTTAAGGTGTAATAAAGGTACAATAAGTCCAAAATAAGGTGTTATATGGGTGAGCTCGGCCAAAAACAGAAAACTTATATGATAGAAACGTAATTTTGTTAGAGTCAGACTAAACTAGAATGGCTATTATTACGTTATTATTTGTGTTTTTAAGGTTTAGACTTAACACACAAGACTGTAATACCTTATACTATGTTGTTATATATATATAGCTAATGTATTAATACCTGTAAGAGTGTAAACAGTATATTAAAGCGGAATGATTAAAAGCTAACCTTGATTGATGAAAAATGGCGCGAAAACTAATTTTATATATATATATATATATATATATATATATATATATATATGTCTTAGTTATTTAAGGTTTATAATTAACACACAGAACTGTAACACCTCATAAAGTATTGTTAAATATATATAATTAAAACTTTAATACCTCTAACTGTGTAAAAAAAACTAACTTAACACTTTTTTTCCTATTTACGTAGTTGTAACAATTTCCTGAGTATTGTGTTGAGCCATCTGTCCAGTTGGTGCTTAAAGGAGTCCATCGTGACACCAGATAGCTCAAGGATTGCCTTCCTGACAGCATTGAAAAGGCGAGCACCATATTGTGTGAAGCTGTTATGGGCGACTGTGTTCATCCTTTGTATAATAGCCTCCGTTCTTTTGATGTAGCACAGTCGTCCCTTCCTGATGTGGTTGTTGATCTGCAGCCCCACGTCAGGTACAAGTCCTTCTAGGGTCTTACAAACATAGATCACCAGGTAACACTCTCGTCTTTGGAGGGAGTAAAGACGAAGCTGTTTCAGTTAGTCTAACATTCTGTATATATTTACAATAGAGGAGAAAAACTCATACGAAATAATATCTTTCATATAAAAGGTGTATTATAATTCCTTTTAGCATTCACAAGGAAATGAAGAGGAAACGGAATGTTTTCCGTCGAGGTCGTCTGTAGAGCGTCGTCTGCTTTAGCAGACGAATTTCCGTCAGTCTGCAGCCCTGACAGTACTTCAAGATTCTCAATATATAGGATGGTACTCCCCTTGTTGCTAATTTGTCAAACAGGATATTGTAAATAATGATAATAATGGATGAGTCACAACCAGCTGATGATAATAATAATGTCGCAGTCAGCTCGTAATGATGATAATGATGTCATAGTCAGCTGAAGAGACATCCTTCCTTACCGCCGTGACAGTCACCCGTATTTAACACCATAATAATAATAATGGTGTTTAAAGTGTTATGTTCAGCTTTACGTGGCAGGGGTGTGGCAGGAAAGGTGAGTGTCACCCTGTAGTACCTGTAGGGAAGGGTGGCAGGGGTTGGCAGGCTCAGGGAAGGTGTAATAAGGTAGTAACTAACTTCTTTTTGTGACCTCTAGCAGCCAAACAGGATCTGTGACCTGGTGATAATAATTTTTCGTTTTAAATCTTCCCTGTTCCTCTACATGTCATTTTGAGGGATGGAGTAGCAGTAACACATCATTCTTCACCATAAATAGTGGAGGGATATAAAGAAAACATTACCTATTAGGCGTAAGTAACCTAATATAAGAACATCAACGTTTCAAGGTACTGCTAGGTGGCGGCCGTGCGTTGACTGCTGGTCACGTATATATTAAACCAAAATTGAGATTATTATTATACACAGGAAAGCAATTATATATACTTTAAAAAATCGTCTGACATACCTAACTGTTTTCTACATAAACATTTCTTATATTTGATTCGTATTTATTTCATGAAAAAATGTTATTTCTAAGGTCAATCATAAAATCAATAAATAGAATAAAGCAATAATAATGAAATTAAACCAACATAAACCATAGAATAGAATATATAAAAATTATTCAAACAGAAAGTAAATTCTAAATAAGCTATAGAAAAAAGAAAAACGGAAAAAACAATGACAAAATGAGAAAAAAACACCGTAATTATTTATTTACATCCAAGAGTGTTAATCATTGTGTTAGGTACAGTAAAATCAGTGTTAGGACACGGTGACCTACAAGGATAGAGATGAAGGTGAGTGTGTTGTGTTGTAAGTGTGTTAAGGCTGGCGAATCGACAAAAATTGACTAAAATACCGGTATACTGGATAGGTGCATATCCCTAAACACACACATTCAGCTGATGCCTGACACTCTTGGTGACCTGCTGACCCTAGATGACCTCTGTGACCTGTCTGTACCCATGCCTGTGTCTGCTCCTAATGTGAAAATATATGTATATGTAAATAGTTTATACAATATGAATGGTATTATTTCCTTGACCTCTGTGTGTGTGTGTGT
>JAPQNM010000027.1:273036-279394 GCA_029783475.1 Metacarcinus magister
GAATGAAAGGAGGAGTTAGTGGAGTAATAATGATGATAATGATGTATATGTAAGCCAAGTATCGTCGTAGCTTCATAGTCTTACCTGAAGGAGTTCAAGAAGGAGTTAGTGGATAAATTAATGATACTTGATGAATAATATGATGATAATGCTAATGTAAAGAGACCTCCATAATCGTACCTGAAGGAATGATGTACTGATGATGCATCTGATAGTAATAATAATAATTAGTATTTCTCCCTACACGAGAGTCACGAGGAAATTCAAGCAATAGTGAATCTAGGCAAACCATAATACAATGCATCACAACATACTGATTAAGTGATCTACTGATAATAATTCATCATCAATATCTCATAACCATCAGCACTCCTCCTACATATATAATGCCGTAGAATATCTCAAACCAACTAGCATCAAATTTCTTTTTGTTTTGACGACCTTTGTCATTGGTAAGAGAGTAGCAGTCCTCTCTCTCCGTCAGACATCATCATCTCCGCTTGTCTCTCTCAATCGTCAATCGGGATCATGACAGGATTACTGACTGATAACATGCTACTACTCACAACAGCAAACGCAAAAGAGTGCAGGACCGCAGGAGCTGAAAGGACGATCGGCAATCATTGTTTCCACCTCATCCTCTATCCATTCTCCTTCACAACTGTGTGTGTGTGGTGTGTTGTGTGTGTGTGTGTGTGTGTGTGTGGTGTGTGAATGTTGCCTCACTGTGTGTCCTAATTACAGTCATTGACAGGTCGTCAAGAAATACATCCTATGATAGACACTCTTCCTTCGCTCCTTGCTCTTGCTTGGCCTCCTCCTCCTCCTCGCTTCCTGCCTCCTCCTCCTCCGCCTCGCGGTTCGCTTCGCATTAATAGTCTTCTCTTAACCTTCTTCTCTTTTGTCTCTTTATATGAGTCACGTTTCTGATATGCTTTTGTTTTTTTTATGCTATTATATACCTATTTTAAAAATATACATGAAATGAAAGTGTTTCAATAATCATGAAAACATAAATATGCAGCAGAGTCAAATATTATTCGCCTTCAGTTTTTTGAAGCGAACATACATTCAATTTCGAGGTGAAGGAAAGCAAAAGAATAGAAAATCGGTATCATTGCTACTTAACTATATTACTATTAGATTAGCTAACATTCATTTCAGCTATTATTATCATTATTATTTACTTCCTCCATATACTCACTCCATCTGCTTGTATAGTACTAACTAGACTTTGGGTGTGCAATACAATCATCATTATTGATTATTATTCTTCTTCTTCCATGATTAGATTACTATACATTACACAGGGCAGGTTTCGATCGCTCTGTTTACGTAATAGTACTCTCTTTAGACACCGGTGCTTAGAGATAGCGGCGAGTTGTGTACGCAGCCTGTGTCCTCCACTAATTCCTCCGAGCCTGTGCTTTCTTACTCTGCGTGTACCCAGCATCATTTCCACGTTCTGATTAGGTTGCGTTCGTTAGGTCCAGTTTGGTTCAGTACTGTTTGTTCGTTGATCAGTGTTTGGTTTCTCATCGGCTCTATCCCCAGAGTTACGTGCCCCTTCCGCCATCAAATCTCGATGTAGCGAGCATCTTACAGGTACGTCCTGCCGGTACCCTGTAGAGGCTGTGCCTGATATTTTATAGTCTACTCTGGTAAGTCCACCATTCAATATAACGCACACATCATAGTTTTTGTCTTGGTTTTTATCATCAATACAAAGGATTAAGATCAGTTAAAGTATTGTATTGTTAAGGTAAGAGTACTAACCTAACCTAACCTACACTGTGTCACCAAGAAAGCTGCTGTTGTGCTGGCATCACACAGTATTAAACTCACGACTCTCACCCTCTCGTGTGGCACCTGCATGGCGGGCAACACTGCTAAACAACACCCTGTACACACAAAAAAATATTGCTGGTATACCAAATTATTACAGTCAGAGACTCGGCAAAAACTTGCCAGAGTCAGACGCAAGAGAAAAGCTGTAATGGCAGCAAAAGCTGTAAGCAACCGCCACCCTAATAGCAGCCGTCAGACCCCACGCAAATAGCCCTAGGACCACCCAAAATTGCTCAGTCACGCCAATAAAATTGCCGTCATCTCGCACATATATATTACTTGCACTGAGAAAACAAATGACTAGACTTTCTTGTAGTACTATATTATTACTGATCGGACACGCAGTTTTGAACTTTTTTGCAGTCCGTTCATGTCGATACGTGCAAGTCTAATATCGTGTTCTCGTCGCTTTAGCACTGTTAGGCTGGCCAGTAGCTGAGCCTTAAACTGTTTGATTCAATGGTAGACCTGACCTAAGCTTTGACGCTAACAGACTACTGCGGTCAAATTGCATTCAATGTTTATAAGATATTCCTGCCCCTGACAGATGAGCACTAACTAGGACTTAACTTCGCCTAATGATATAGAAACAGCAAAGTTTGTGGCAGATCTTACCTATCGCTACTCTGCATATGTCGTGGTGCGCATCGTTCATCGCTTATATCCCGTCCAGCTGTCTCCGTGCTTACAGGTAGAGTGGTGACAGGAGTACAATATCCCTTTCATTATATAGTGGTGCTACAAGCGGTTCCTGGTCTCAACTGGCAAGCAAAATAGAAAAAGAAAAACGAAAAGGCGCCGACGACGTACACATATTGAACGCTTCGACCTTTCAATCGAGTAGTAGATACTTTTTATTCCCGGGAAACTTGTTGGACTCAAGAAACCGCCGTTCTCATCGCCCTTCTCATGAGTGACTCTTGTGAGAGCAGTGGCAGGAAATGTCCAAACCCTGCCGGAAGATATCTCCATGAAAGATGCTGGACTTGGCTAGTATTGTCCTTGCCCAGGTCAAAAGGCCAGAGTAGACAGGTTGAATATGATGTGTTTTGTGGCCGTTATTCCAAAGTGGCAGTCGCTGCACCTTATTAGCTGCATGTTATGTATGGTATGTATTCTGCTTACCTCAGATGTGTCACGGTCTAAAGTGTCCAGACGTCAGTCAAGCGACACACAGGGAGATTATTGGAGAAAAAGGAGGAAGACGCGAGACGCTGATAGAGCCTTGGCTCGGGTGCGGACGTGTAGTAGCCAGTCACGGATGGCACCGAACCTTGGCATAGCTGGCACTAGTGCTGGGGCGGCACATTGTCATCCACCTCGCACCTCGTCGTGCACTCACCACTTGCACCCTACCAGCCGCAGCACCAGCATGCAGCGTATCCACTCACACCTCACATGCAGCCTTCACAGTGATGCATGGATGGGCGCGGCCGAGGATGGGGCGGAAGTGGCCAGGGGTGATGACAGGGGCGGAGGCATGGGCGCGGGGTGTGTGTATCTTTTATTGTAGCGATCAGACATTCGCGCTTGCATTGCTTGGCCACAGTAGCACAGCAGTGGAGATATTGATTTTTCTAGTTATCCCCACCATCAGGGCGAAAATACACCTTGCCCAGCTACGACGCACACACACACACGCACACAGACACGATCACAGTCACCCCGACACACAGCTGACGCCGACACACCACACAGACACCACCTCATGTTTCGGCGAGGTGACGGCCAGCACACTGCACTTTACTACCTTGTGTTTGCAGGTGCTAATCTATGCACCACATACACACGACAGCTCACTGCTAACTAACACAACACTCTGGCCGGGCGGGCGGGAGGTGGTAACGACAGTTGTTAAGTAGTGATGGCTGGAGTGTAAGGTGAACGCATCTTCCTTCCGCGGGGTGGTAAAACAAAACTTCCCAAGTGCACCCCGCCCCGTATCTAACTAACACCAGCACGCCCGCTAACTCTGTTAAACTGTAGACACATTCTATCTCACGCACTATTTATATCACGCTATGACGCTGTATAGTGTTTGTGTTAGGCCTAGCACTGTTCCTATATATGTCACACATCCACAGCCCTGAAAATTGGCGGGAAACATTCACCTCCGTAATTTCACCTCGGATTCCACACCGCTACCTGTTTTTAACTAATACTGTTTTTGTATTATTAACACAACCACTACAGATGTTACTAAGTCAGCTAATCATACTGACTTTAAAGTGAAACGTGCGCGGAGAGGGAGAGGTAGTTCTAGAGACCCTTTCCTCTAGTATAAATCTCTGCGTTTTATAAGACGGCCCTTACCGAGTGCTGGTATCTACTAGAAAAATTAAAATATATCATTCATAATGCATATCCTTATCTTCTGCCTTCCTCCGCCTCCTCTCTCGGCTCCTCTTCCCGCTGCCTCTCTAGTTACTCTTGCAATAGAGCAGAAAGTGTGCCGACTTCGCGGTGACTGAGAGAAAGGATTCTCTCAATCGCCCTTTCCCTCCCTCGCGCTAGTTGAATGTAGAAGAATATGAGTAAAATGTTTATTACACTATTGTCATTTCCCTTCAATTATGCTTCATAGAGACGTAGTGTTACTGTAATATTATTCGCTCATGATATACATCGATGTATCGACAACGATGAGACATTGTGCAGCATGGTAGGGTGTCCAGTTTTATCCTTAATAAATAATTATCTGGTAATTCGCGGTAATATTGGATTAGAGTTCCAAGTATTTTCAATGCAATGTGAAGGAATGAGTCGTGCGTCATCGGGTGCAGTAGAGAGGCGTCGGAGCAAGGAGGAGCTACATGTCTCTCAACCTACCAGCAGCTCAGGCAAGAAGCAATGAATGATGTGTGTGTGTGTGTGTGTGGTGACTGACTCAAACGTGAGTCATTCTAGGTGCAGATAGGTGTTTCTTTGCCATGGTAACCTCGGTGGTGTGGTAGGGTGGTGGTGGGTGAGAGGCGCGCTGTGTGTACATTACGACT
The DNA here is from genome assembly GCA_029783475.1 of Metacarcinus magister. Taxonomy (NCBI): domain Eukaryota; kingdom Metazoa; phylum Arthropoda; class Malacostraca; order Decapoda; family Cancridae; genus Metacarcinus; species Metacarcinus magister. The sequence continues at coordinate 277,881 of JAPQNM010000027.1, forward strand.
TAACGCACACTGCTGCCTTCATTGGCTGGTGAAGTAGACAAGGTAGTTGTAGTGTATTTGTAGTGTTTGTAGTTGTAGTGTTGTAGTTGTCGTGTGTCGTTCGTAACAGTTTGTTATTGCCCAGCGGTTAGGCCTGGATCATGCGGAGCTCCGTGCAAGAAGGACGCTGTTGGTGTAGGCGGGTGTGCGTGTGTATCTCCTCTCTCTCAATCTCTCTCTCTCAGATCTCTCTCAAGTCGTCCAGCTCTCATCACGCTCAGTCAGTCATCGGCTCCATCTCAACTCGTCTCGTCTCGTCTCTCAAAATCCAAGTGCTAGCAATGCAAATGCCGTGGAGAGCATCTTACAGGACAGTATTAACAAACTGCTGACACGTGCACACAAGATTATCCATATATAGTGTTAGCAGGTCAGTGTAATGTCGCCGGACATTAACTGGAAACAGTTACTACATCTCGACAAATTGTAAGGACACAATCACACACAACAAGTTTAGTAATGCTTCTTAATATGAATACTGCCGTGGCTGCAACTAACCAGGAAATAACTCGTCCAGCGTCAGGTACTATATCTGGATTTGGTGATGACTAACAAATACAGAAATTATTGCAAACGTGCAAGTAACAGCCAGGCATAGTGAGCAGACGCTTGAACGTCCTCTTGACCAATATCACATGAAGACGAGGACTCACAACAAACCACCAGAGAATTATCTAAACAGAGTATTACCGAGGCAGACAAGATGTAGAATACGTGCAACTTTTTTCAGAATGCAATAAAAACCCTAACAGTACTTTTGGCAACTCACCAAATGAACGGTCCGATTGATGAACTGGCGACAATATCTGTCACTGCGACAGTTAGCTAAGGCCATGATTCATTGCTACCTTCACAAACATCAAGGTGGGAAACCCAGTTATCGGGGCGTATATTACGCACGAAAAATTCAAGAGGGACATGAACAAACGCGACAGAACTGTACAAACAAAACGGTGCTAGAGCAAGCACAATCTCCACAAGACTGGGGAAAAAGTATAAAACTAGACAAGAAATGAAATACAACTGTGTATGTAGGAACCTTACAATGACATCCATGACTGAAGTGATTGGTAGATAGTTTAGCAGACAGACTAGCATAGAGCGTTGTTTTGGTCATAAGCGTCGCCGTGACAGTATCACAGAAACGAGAATCACTGGGGTATCCAACTCTGAGAAGATGGCTGACAACACACTATACGTGAGTGACTCCAACGAAAGCATGAGTCACTTAACAACGCACTTCTCATACGTGTTCACAGAAGATCTAGGTTCCACTCCTCCAAACAAAGGTCCATCACCATATCCATCACATCCAGAGACTAAGGCCATCAGTGTTTAGCGGAGTAGTGGAACGGCAACGTTACGAACTCAGCGTAAATAAATCAAGTGGAGCCAGATGAAGATACCTTAGACAGTCTTCGCAAGGATGTTGAAGGAATATGCTGAGGAATGTGGGACCAAAGTGCTGACTCATA
>JAPQNM010000027.1:284494-294494 GCA_029783475.1 Metacarcinus magister
ATATATTATTTATTCTCTTATTTTTTTTCCCATTCGAAATTTTCTTCAGTATTTTTCTCGTCTATTTTCTCTTTCATTTTCTTTCTCATTTTCTTTCATTTTCTATTTCTATTTTCTATTCCCTTTGACTGTCTCTTCCCTTCTGTCCATCTTCGGTTCCTGTGTCTGTTTACCTGTCTATCTGCCGTCAAATTAGTGTCAATTGAGTGTGTGTGTGTGTGTGTGTGTGTGTGTGTGTGTGTGTGTGTGTGTTTGCTTACTAAGAATAAAGCATTTAGTGTTGATTGAGAGCGACCGAGAGAGAGAGAGAGAGAGAGAGAGAGAGAGAGAGAGAGAGAGAGAGAGAGAGAGAGAGAGAGAGAGAGAGAGAGAGAGGAGAGAGAGAGAGAGAGGAGAGAGAGAGAGAGAGAGAGAGAGAGAGAGAGAGAGAGAGAGAGAAGTAATTACTCTCTTGCATCACACACACACACACACACACGCACACACACACACACACACACACACACACACACACACACACACACACACACATACACAGATGATAAATTAAAAAAACAGCTGAAAATATATGGCATTAATAAATAAACTCTTGAGGAACAGCCTTGAGACACCAGCTGTTCCATTATTTATTAATTTATTTCATATATTATCGTTCAGAGAATGTCGAGAGAAATTCGTTTACTTTTATATCATTTCCTGCGAGACAACAGATGACAGTGTGTGCGTGTGTGCGTGCATGTGCGTGCATGTGTGTGCTGTGTGTGTGTGTGTGTGTGTGTGTGTGTGTGTGTGTGTGTGTGTGTGTGGGTCAGCTGTGAATTGTGTGAGTGGTTGCTGGCAATTTCTAGAGACAGTTTGTACAGATAAACAATAGTAATGAGAGAGAGAGAGAGAGAGAGAGAGAGAGAGAGAGAGAGAGAGAGAGAGAGAGAGAGAGAGAGAGAGAGGAGAGAGAGAGAGAGAGAGAGAGAGAGAGAGAATAAATAGTTTTGGGCGTATCACACATGCGTATATAATGTTTAATATAATAGTAATGATAAAACTGAGTCCAGATTCGTGTTCTTCATCACTGAAAACCTTTGTGTAATAATTTTCATCAGATTCTGAGGTGTCAAAATTTTCATGAAATTTTCAAGGGTGACACCTTAGATTTTTTTTATGAAATCATGTTTTTCAAGATAACTCAAAAAGTATGAGGTTTACGTAAAAGACATACAATATAGTAAATATAGAGCAGGAGACGCCCGTTCTTTTGAGCTATAGTAGAATGTAATTGGACTGTAAGTTACTGAGAAAATAGAATATATGTATTTTATACAAAACGTATATTTGATCACATTTTTCTCCTAAACCAAAAGAGTAATTTACAAACGGATGACACCATCAGATAGAACTTGTCAAGCTGAACAACTTTGTTTCTATACATCTTTGTTGTAGGACTAATACTTTACTTGGAAAATGAATAAACTATTTTTAACTCAAATTCTGGTGCAAATTTTCGGGCCAAAAAATTTTGCGAATCCATTTTCATCACAAATCCACGAAAACTTATATTGAAGTTAAAGGTTTTGAAATTTAGTAATAATACATGTTAAGGAAGTGTTGCTGTTGGAGTAAATAAATATTAATAATTATAATTTTAGAAAAAGTTGATATGACATAATTTTTTTCCCTCTCTCTTTCTCATATTTCCTACAACTATCTATGTAAATATATGTATGTATGTATGTATGTATGTATGTATGTATGTATTTACAGTTCTATAAACCCACAATAATTATAACAATACCTCCCCTTCTTCTCTCCCCTCACACACACACACACACACACACACACACACACACACACACACACACACACACACACACACACACAGCCCCACGCCAAGAAGGCCTCCACCTACAGCATGAACGGCAGCATTAATAAGGAAATGAGAATGATTGGACACGAGCCTGCAAAACAATCCACTAATATTCATTCCAAGTAAGTTAAATTATTATTATTATCATTATTATTATTATTATTATTATTATTATTATTATCATTATTATTATTACTATTATAAAGTTAATCCTACGTAATGTATAGCTTATTATCATTATTATTACTACTACTACTACTTTTATTACTACTACTACTACTACTTAACGTCTATCTTAACGAGTTCAATTATCCTCGCCCTAACTTTCCTGGGTCACTAACTTGGGATCACTTAATGTACCTCCTTCTACTCCTACTACTACTATACTAATATAATAACAATAACAATAATAATAATAATAACCTTCTCTCTCTCTCTCTCTCTCTCTCTCTCTCTCTCTCTCTCTCTCTCTCTCTCTCTCTCTCTCTCTCTCTCTCTCTCTCTCTCTCAGACTGGGCCTAGGTGACACGCAGGCTGGCAAGAACACAACAGAGGAGGTTAATGAGTACCTGGCAAGAGCTATAGACGCTAGATCCATCGACAGGCTGCGTAAGGAACATTGCAAACCGTTCCTCCTTACCTTCACTGAACCCGACGTAGAGGAGAAGGTGAGGGAGAGAGAGAGAGAGAGAGAGAGAGAGAGAGAGAGAGAGAGAGAGAGAGAGAGAGAGAGAGAGAGAGAGAGAGTGTGCAACTAATCTTTTATAAGTTTACCAAAAGTTATCTCCCAAATTACTTCCCTTCCCTGCCCTTCCCTACCTTCCCTCCCTTCCCTCCCTTCCCTACCCTTCCCTCCCTTCCTACCTACCCTAAACTCCCTACTAAATGACCTAACTCCATCCCTTTCCTCCTTCTCTCCCTTCCATCCCTACATTAACACTCCCTCCTCCCTTTCCTTATCTCCCTTTTTCTATCTCTCTTTCTTTATATAACCTTTATCTCCCTTCTCCCTTCTCTCCTTCTTATCTTCTTCCTTCCTTTCTCTCCCTTCTTTATATAACTTCTCTCTCTTACTTAATATTATCTTTTTTCTTCCTTCTCTCCCTTCTCTTCTATGCATTAACACTCCCTTCTTCCTTCTCCCTTCTCTCTTCATTATCTCCTCCCTTTCTCTCCCTTACTTTCTTAACTAACATCATCTTTTTTCTCTCCTTCTCTCCCTTCCATTCTATTAATTTACATTCCCTTCTCTTTCCATCATCTTCCTTTTTTTTCTTCCTCACATTCTTCCTCCTCCTTGACCTTACCTTACCTTACCTTACCTTACCTTACCTTACCTTACCTTACCTTCCCTTCCCTTCCCTTCCCTTGCCTTCCCTTGCCTTCCCATCACACCTGTCTATCTGTATCTTTGTTTACCTGTGTTTACCTGTGTTTACCTTTACACAGTACCTACATGAGAGAGATCGAATGTTGTCTGCATACTTTACATATTCTTGGATCACCGTTGTGGCTGTTTGCATTGTTCAACTACTCATCATTCCAAGGTAATTATGACTATTATTAGTGTTATTATTACTACTACTACTACTACTACTACTATTATTACTACTACTACTATTACTCTTATTTATATTTATCCAGATTTAAATTTAATCCCATAATTACAATAAGGAATTAAGAAAACACTAATAATTATAACCATAACACTAATAACTACGATTAAAAATGCCATATTTATTCAATCATTCATTTATTTATTTATTATTTATTTATTCATTCGTAAAATTGAAATAATATGATAGTTTCCCCTCAAACAATTATTATTTATTTATTTATTTATTTCCGTGTGTGTGTGTGTGTGTGTACAGGTTCTATGTGTCTGTGGGCGTGTTTGTGGTGGGCGTGACAGTGGCTACCCTCGCCTTGGTGCTGGTGGTGGGCGAGACGAGTAAGGTAAACACCCATATCTTATTTGATTTAACTTAACCCTTACACTGCCGACCTCTTTTATAAGTGTTCGATTTATAGATTTTTTAAAAAATTATGATTTTATTCAAATTTTTCTTTATCAACTCACAACGATCTGAAGAATAGAGGAAAAATATTTTTCTTTCTATACACAATATATCATGGATGCAAATATTCTGTAAAAATGTGCCATTGGACACTTGACGCAGCTCATCGGATAGGCTAGCGTCGTATGAATACTAATAAATATTAATAATAAATATTAATAAATATTAATGATAAAAATAAATAATAATGATAAAAATAAATATTAATGATAAAAATAAATATTAATGATAAAAATAAATATTAATGATAAAAATAAATAATAATGATAAAAATAAATATTAATGATAAAAATAAATATTAATGTTAAAAATAAATGTTAATGACAAAAATAAATAATAATGATAGTTAATGATAAAAATAAATAATAATGATAAAAATAAATATTAATGATAAAAATAAATATTAATGATAAAAATAAATAATAATGATAAAAATAAATATTAATGATAAAAATAAATATTAATGATAAAAATAAATGTTAATGATAAAAATAAATAATAATGATAGTTAATGATAAAAAGAAATAATAATGATAAAAATAAATATTAATGATAAAAATAAATATTAATGATAAAAATATATATTAATGATAAAAATAAATATTAATGATAAAAATATATATTAATGATAAAAATAAATATTAATGATAAAAATATATATTAATGATAAAAATATATATTAATGATAAAAAGAAATAATAATGATAAAAATAAATATTAATGATAAAAATAAATATTAATGATAAAAATATATATTAATGATAAAAATAAATATTAATGATAAAAATATATATTAATGATAAAAATAAATATTAATGATAAAAATATATATTAATGATAAAAATATATATTAATGATAAAAATAAATATTAATGATAAAAATAAATATTAATGATAAAAATATATATTAATGATAAAAATAAATATTAATGATAAAAAATATATATTAATGATAAAAATAAATATTAATGATAAAAATATATATTAATGATAAAAATATATATTAATGATAAAAATAAATATTAATGATAAAAATAAATATTAATGATAAAAATATATATTAATGATAAAAATAAATATTAATGATAAAAATAAATATTAATGATAAAAATATATATTAATGATAAAAATACATATTAATGATAAAAATAAATATTAATGATAAAAAATATATATTAATGATAAAAATAAATATTAATGATAAAAATATATATTAATGATAAAAATAAATATTAATGATAAAAATATATATTAATGATAAAAATATATATTAATGATAAAAAATAATATTAATGATAAAAATACATATTAATGATAAAAAATATATATTAATGATAAAAATAAATATTAATGATAAAAATATATATTAATGATAAAAATAAATATTAATGATAAAAAAATATAATGATAAAAATAATATTAATGATAAAAATAAATATTAATGATAAAAATAAATATTAATGATAAAAATATATATTAATGATAAAAATAAATATTAATGATAAAAATATATATTAATGATAAAAATATATATTAATGATAAAAAATACATATTAATGATAAAAATACATATTAATGATAAAAAATATATATTAATGATAAAAATAAATATTAATGATAAAAATATATATTAATGATAAAAATAAATATTAATGATAAAAATATATATTAATGATAAAAATAAATATTAATGATAAAAATATATATTAATGATAAAAATAAATATTAATGATAAAAATAAATATTAATGATAAAAATAATATTAATGATAAAAATAAATATTAATGATAAAAATAAATATTAATGATAAAAATATATATTAATGATAAAATAAATATTAATGATAAAAATATATATTAATGATAAAAATATATATTAATGATAAAAATATATATTAATGATAAAAATAAATATTAATGATAAAAATAAATATTAATGATAAAAATAAATATTAATGATAAAAATAAATATTAATGATAAAAAATATATTAATGATAAAAATAAATATTAATGATAAAAATAAATATTAATGATAAAAATATATATTAATGATAAAAATAAATATTAATGATAAAAATAAATATTAATGATAAAAATAAATATTAATGATAAAAATAAATATTAATGATAAAAATATATATTAATGATAAAAATAAATATTAATGATAAAAAATAATATTAATGATAAAAATAAATATTAATGATAAAAATATATATTAATGATAAAAATAAATATTAATGATAAAAATAAATATTAATGATAAAAATAAATATTAATGATAAAAATATATATTAATGATAAAAATAAATATTAATGATAAAATAAATATTAATGATAAAAATAAATATTAATGATAAAAATAAATATTAATGATAAAAATAAATATTAATGATAAAAATAATATTAATGATAAAAATAAATATTAATGATAAAAATAAATATTAATGATAAAAATAAATATTAATGATAAAAATAAATATTAATGATAAAAATAAATATTAATGATAAAAATATATATTAATGATAAAAATAAATATTAATGATAAAAATAAATATTAATGATAAAAATATATATTAATGATAAAAATAAATATTAATGATAAAAATAAATATTAATGATAAAAATAATATTAATGATAAAAATATATATTAATGATAAAAATAAATATTAATGATAAAAATATATATTAATGATAAAAATATATATTAATGATAAAAAATAATATTAATGATAAAAATAATATTAATGATAAAAATATATATTAATGATAAAAATAAATATTAATGATAAAAATATATATTAATGATAAAAATAAATATTAATGATAAAAATAATATTAATGATAAAAATAAATATTAATGATAAAAATAAATATTAATGATAAAAATAAATATTAATGATAAAAATAAATATTAATGATAAAAATAAATATTAATGATAAAAATAAATATTAATGATAAAAATAAATATTAATGATAAAAATAAATATTAATGATAAAAATATATATTAATGATAAAAATAAATATTAATGATAAAAATATATATTAATGATAAAAATAAATATTAATGATAAAAATAATATTAATGATAAAAATAAATATTAATGATAAAAATAAATATTAATGATAAAAATAAATATTAATGATAAAAATAAATATTAATGATAAAAATAAATATTAATGATAAAAATAAATATTAATGATAAAAATAAATATTAATGATAAAAATAATATTAATGATAAAAATAAATATTAATGATAAAAATAAATATTAATGATAAAAATAAATATTAATGATAAAAATAAATATTAATGATAAAAATAAATATTAATGATAAAAATAAATATTAATGATAAAAATAAATATTAATGATAAAAATAAATATTAATGATAAAAATAAATATTAATGATAAAAATAATATTAATGATAAAAATAAATATTAATGATAAAAATAAATATTAATGATAAAAATAAATATTAATGATAAAAATAAATATTAATGATAAAAATAAATATTAATGATAAAAATAAATATTAATGATAAAAATATATATTAATGATAAAAATAAATATTAATGATAAAAATAAATATTAATGATAAAAATAAATATTAATGATAAAAATATATATTAATGATAAAAATAAATATTAATGATAAAAATATATATTAATGATAAAAATATATATTAATGATAAAAATAAATATTAATGATAAAAATATATATTAATGATAAAAATAAATATTAATGATAAAAATAAATATTAATGATAAAAAATAATATTAATGATAAAAATATATATTAATGATAAAAATAAATATTAATGATAAAAAAATAATATTAATGATAAAAAATAATATTAATGATAAAAATAAATATTAATGATAAAAATATATATTAATGATAAAAATAAATATTAATGATAAAAATATATATTAATGATAAAAATAAATATTAATGATAAAAATATATATTAATGATAAAAATAAATATTAATGATAAAAATAAATATTAATGATAAAAATATATATTAATGATAAAAATAAATATTAATGATAAAAATAATATTAATGATAAAAATATATATTAATGATAAAAATAAATATTAATGATAAAAATATATATTAATGATAAAAATAATATTAATGATAAAAATAAATATTAATGATAAAAATAAATATTAATGATAAAAATATATATTAATGATAAAAATAAATATTAATGATAAAAATAAATATTAATGATAAAAATAAATATTAATGATAAAAATAAATATTAATGATAAAAATAAATATTAATGATAAAAATAAATATTAATGATAAAAATAAATATTAATGATAAAAATAAATATTAATGATAAAAATAAATATTAATGATAAAAATAAATATTAATGATAAAAATAAATATTAATGATAAAAATAATATTAATGATAAAAATAAATATTAATGATAAAAATAAATATTAATGATAAAAATAAATATTAATGATAAAAATAATATTAATGATAAAAATAAATATTAATGATAAAAATAAATATTAATGATAAAAATAAATATTAATGATAAAAATAAATATTAATGATAAAAATAAATATTAATGATAAAAATAATATTAATGATAAAAATAAATATTAATGATAAAAATAAATATTAATGATAAAAATAAATATTAATGATAAAAATAAATATTAATGATAAAAATAAATATTAATGATAAAAATATATATTAATGATAAAAATAAATATTAATGATAAAAATATATATTAATGATAAAAATAAATATTAATGATAAAAATAATATTAATGATAAAAATAAATATTAATGATAAAAATAAATATTAATGATAAAAATAAATATTAATGATAAAAATATATATTAATGATAAAAATAAATATTAATGATAAAAATATATATTAATGATAAAAATAAATATTAATGATAAAAATAATATTAATGATAAAAATAAATATTAATGATAAAAATAAATATTAATGATAAAAATAAATATTAATGATAAAAATAAATATTAATGATAAAAATAAATATTAATGATAAAAATAAATATTAATGATAAAAATAAATATTAATGATAAAAATAAATATTAATGATAAAAATAATATTAATGATAAAATAAATATTAATGATAAAAATAAATATTAATGATAAAAATAAATATTAATGATAAAAATAAATATTAATGATAAAAATAAATATTAATGATAAAAATAAATATTAATGATAAAAATAATATTAATGATAAAAATAAATATTAATGATAAAAATATATATTAATGATAAAAATAAATATTAATGATAAAAATAAATATTAATGATAAAAAATAATATTAATGATAAAAATAAATATTAATGATAAAAATAAATATTAATGATAAAAATAAATATTAATGATAAAAATAAATATTAATGATAAAAATATATATTAATGATAAAAATAAATATTAATGATAAAAATAAATATTAATGATAAAAATAAATATTAATGATAAAAATATATATTAATGATAAAAATAAATATTAATGATACAAATATATATTAATGTTAAAAATAAATATTAATGATAAAAATACATATTAATGATAAAAATAAATATTAATGATAAAAAATAATATTAATGATAAAAATAAATATTAATGATAAAAATAAATATTAATGATAAAAATATATATTAATGATAAAAATATATATTAATGATAAAAATAAATATTAATGATAAAAATAAATATTAATGATAAAAATAAATATTAATGATAAAAATAAATATTAATGATAAAAATATATATTAATGATAAAAATAAATATTAATGATAAAAATAATATTAATGATAAAAATATATATTAATGATAAAAAATACATATTAATGATAAAAATAAATATTAATGATAAAAATATATATTAATGATAAAAATAAATATTAATGATAAAAATAAATATTAATGATAAAAATAATATTAATGATAAAAATAAATATTAATGATAAAAATATATATTAATGATAAAAATATATATTAATGATAAAAATAATATTAATGA
>JAPQNM010000027.1:299494-354494 GCA_029783475.1 Metacarcinus magister
TGGTGAGGTGTTTGTGTCGCGTTACGTTACAGTGGCCGTTTTGATTGGGTTCGCTGTGGTGTTTGTAATCCATGCAAGGCAAACGGAGGCCACGTCAAGGCTGGACTTTCTCTGGAAACTAGAAGCTCATAGTATGTTTTTTGCAATAATCTTTCAATGGATGTTTTGTTCTTTGTAATTATTGTCTTATCTTGTTGTATGAATTAGTAATGTTTAATATGACTACTACTACTACTACTACTACTACTACTACTACTACTATACTACTACTACTACTACTACTACTACTACTACTACTACTACTACTACTACTACTACTACTTTCATTGCAGGTGAGAAGGAGGATACAGAACACTTGCAAGCATATAATCGCAAGTTGATCTCCAATATTCTCCCGGAACACGTAGCCATTCACTTCTTAAGCGTGGACCGGGCGGCAGATGTGAGTGTGTTTCTATTTATTTATATTGTACAGAGAGAGAGAGAGAGAGTTGATTAGATAACACTAATATGATAATAATAATAATAGCTTCTAACAATCTAACACTTAACCTAATATGTTTTCCCTTCCTAGGAGCTTTACCACGAGGAATGTGAGAGTGTGTGCATCCTCTTCGCGTCCATTCCTAACTTCTCGGACTTCTATGTCGAGCTTGAGTCTAATAATGAAGGCGTGGAGTGCTTGCGTCTCCTTAATGAGATCATCGCAGACTTTGATGAGCTGCTCGAGGAAGACCCGTTCAAGAATATAGAGAAGATTAAGTCCACAGGAGCGACGTACATGGCTGCTGCAGGTGTGTGTGCGTCTGTGTGTGTGTGTTTAGGTAGTTGTAATATATATTAATAGTTATTTATGTTTGTACTGTCCTGTCTGTCTAAATTTACTGTGTATTATCCAGTTTGCTTTTGAAATTACTATAAATATTTGTTGCATTAATTACTTCTGCATCAAGTTTAGTGTGTGTGTGTGTGTGTGTGTGTGTGTGTGTGTGTGTGTGTGTGTGTGTGTGTGTGTGTGTAATTGTATCATGAAAACCTAACTTAAACATAACAATTACAACATTACTTGACACTAAATATTCCTCTTTTTAGTCATTATATTGCCTTTCATTACTCTAGATGTTAATTATTTTTTTCTTTACCCGTTCTAGGTCTGACTAAAGCTACGAGGGACCTTAAGAACTTCAGTCACGTCACAGCGATGGCAGACTATGCACTGCGCCTCAGAGACCAGCTGGAGTACGTCAATGAACACTCTTTTAATAACTTCAAAATAAGAATAGGTGAGTGAGAGTGAGGCTGAGGACAAGGGGAGTTGATTTAGGTGTTTGTAAGTGAATTATTATTGCTATGAGTGAGATGTTAGTCAAAGGTGATTTTATTTAGTATTTTAAAGTGTATATATTGAATGATTAGTGTTGTATGTTGAATTATTATTGTTATTTAGTGAATTATTAGTGTCATTCATGAATTATATAGTTATTTAGGTGAATTTTAAGTTAGTTTACTTAGCTAGTCTGAAAAATACAACTAGCTAAACACACACACACACATACATTACCTAACCTAGCCTATTCTAACACTACTAACCTAACACACACACACACATATACGTACACACACATATCCTCACCCTAACCTTCCCCCACCCCCTAGGCATCAACATTGGTCCTGTAGTAGCGGGTGTAATCGGTGCTCGGAAACCTCAGTATGACATTTGGGGGAACGCTGTCAATGTGGCGTCAAGGATGGACTCAACGGGAGAGCTGGACAAGATTCAGGTGAGGCGGGGATGGGATTTATAAGTATGGAAGGAGTTTTGAAGTGGAATTATAAGTATTAAGGTAGAATTATGAAGTATTTAAGTAGAATTATGAAGTATTTAAGTAGAATTATGAAGTATTTAAATCATTTGAAGTAGAATTATTAAGTATTGAAGTAGTTGGAATTAGAATTATATAAGAAGAGAGATGTATAAGACAGACAAAAGAACAACAGGAATGGAAGGAAGAAGATATAAAAACAGAGAAAGGAAGAACAGGATAAAGATAAGACAACAGAGATGGAAGGAAGAAGAGATATAGACAGACAAAGGAAGAACAGGATAAAGATAAAACAACAGAGATGGAAGGAAGATATATAAAACAGATACAACAGGAGATTAAAACACAATAAACAGGATAGATAGATAAGACACATAGCAAGAACATAAATAAAGATGAGACAACAGAGATGAAAGGAAGAAGAGTAAGAAATATACAAAGAACAGGATAGATAGAGAAAGAGAGATAGGAAAATAAAGATATCTCACACCGTCCTTCCCTTCTACAGGTCACACAAGAAGTCTACCAAATCCTACATAAAAAAGGTTATCCAATGACGTGTCGAGGAACCATTAAGGTCAAAGGAAAGGGTGACATGATAACATATTTCTTAACCGGAAAAAGTCACGACGCGATAGAATGTTTTGACCCGCCCGCCGTCTCCCCTCCAACTCTACCACAACCACCGCCGCAGAGGGAGAGTTGAAGTGTGGTGGAGTGTGGTGCTGTAGTTAGTTAATGATAATGTATATGTACTTTCTAACTACCTAGCTAGCCATACCTCCCCCCCCCCTCCCTCCCCCCAGCCAGGTAGTTAAGAGGAGACTTGAATAACTGGAATATTTAACTATGTGTGCTGAAAATGTGCTATGATAAATGTAATTATTATAGAAAGTGTTAAAGAAAAAAATATATAAATGAAAGAAGATAATAAATAACAGAAAAATTAAATGTGGAAAAAAAAAAATGAAAATGGAAAAGCAAGATTACAGTAAATAAAATAATTAAAAAAAGATTGAATACAGAAAAAAATAATAGAATATAAAATAATAATGAACAGAAAATATCAATAATAGCAAGAAAATTAGAAGAAAAAAAACAGACATTGCTAGTACATCTTTAACTAAATAGCAGATGAAATAGCATTTAAACAAGACATATTATACACCGTGGCCTGGAGGATCACGCGCTGGACTTATGATGTGCGTTGTTGGGGTCTGGTGGTGTGTGTTGTAATGGTATTGAACAGAACAAAACAGAACAAGTTTATAATAGGCTGTAGGCTCAAGTATATATATAAATAAATAAATTAAGGCAGTAAAAGGCATTAGATTCTGTTTATAATGTTGTATTCACCAACATAACACTGTGTTGTATTGTATTGTGTTGTGTTGTGTTGTATGTCTATGCTGTTTGCCAAAGATGCGGTGGTGGTGGTGGTGGTGGTGTGGTGTGGTGGTGGTGGTGGTGTGGTGTTGAAAGAACTTAAAACTTTGTGATGGTGTGTAGTGGAATGGGACTAAATATTTATTAGACAAAAAACTCGCTAGACAAAAAAAATCTTATTAAACAAAAACTTACGTAACGAAAATTTTAATTGAGGAGAGGAAAGTGTGTTAAAATACGTCTGTGTGAGATGTAAAGAGAGAGAGAGAAAAGATATATTAGTCTATTGTACGATGGTTTAAATAATGGTTCATATATACTTTGTTTTAATGAAGTAATATTAATAATGAGAGCAAAGTGTGTTGATTAATTACTTTGTGAAATATATAAGGAGAGAGAAAAGATATATTAGTCTATTATATAATGGTTAATATACATTCTTCTTAATTAAGTAATCGAACACCATTAAAAAACAGGAATTTGTGTTCATTAATCATTTGTGAGATGAGATATAAAAAGAAAAGAAAAAGAAAAAGAGAGAGATATATTGACCTAGCTGTGAATTAGAATTATGAAATGAATGTTAATTAGGATATGAAATAATAATTAATAATGGCATTAAGTATTGAAGACTAATTGGTTGTATTAATTAATAAACATTTGGTAAGCAGCCCCAAGTAAAAAAAAAAATGCTGTGTAGATGATAATTATGATAAAAGGAATAATTAATACAGTAATAAGCTTTGATTAATGGCTGCTGTGATGAGGTGTTAGTGTGTTAGTGTGTGTGTAGGTCAGGTCAGGTTAGGTCAGGTTAGGAATAGGTCAGGTTAGGTTAGGTTAGGTCAGGTTAGGTTAGGTGAGGTCAGGTTAGGTTAGGTTAGGTTAGGTCAGGTCAGGTTAGGTTGGGTGAGGTTAGGTGAGGTGAGGTCAGGTTAGGTTAGGTCAGGTAGGTCAGGTCAGGTCAGGTTAGGTTAGGTGAGGTGAAATCAGGTTGTTATGTTATGTTATGTTATGTAACCCCAAAAATAATAGAACTGGTGCTTGGATATATAATTATGGATTCTCAAAACTTAAGTAACTGCCATTAATAAAAACAAGTCAATTATATATATAAAAAAAAGTATTAAAAAAGTGGAGATTAAAAAGATTATTGAAAAATTTGGATTAGATCTTCCAAATATAGGTGTGTTTTTTTATTTATTTATTTATTATTTTTTTTTGAGTTGAATTAGAGAAGAGATGAATACTTAGTGCCAGTGTTGTGTATATAAGAGTGCCAGGAGAGTGCCAAAGGGTGAACGTAATGCAAAGATATAACAAATAAACATTAATAATTGAAACAAAGACGGAACAAATATACCTAATGAGTTTGTTTCATAGATAAATAATTGACGAGAGAGAAAATAATTACAAAGGAAATAAATAAAGAGAAAATAAATAAAGAGAAAATAGTAAATAGTGAAAATAATGAACTGAGACGTAATTAATTCAACCAAAACCAAAAGATATATATAATAATAATAAAATAATAATGTATATAGATGCACTCAAAAATTAAATCCAAACCATGTATATGCTTAAAATAAAAACATACATACACACATACATACATACATACATACATACATACATACATACATACACATTTTTTTAATACACACAAAAAGAAATTTACACACATGCACATTTTTTAATACATTCTCTCATACATACACACATACCCACACACACATACATACATACACATATACACACACATACATACATACATACATTTAATAAGTGCTTGAATGTAGATTATTTTTATGCTATAACGCTATATATAGGCTGTGCTTAATACTTGTTTCTCATCATTACACACACACACACACACACACACACACACACACACACACACACACATACATGGATAGAAGGCCTGTATTAAAACCATTCATTATCATTATCATTATCATCATTAATATAGTGATCACCAATGATTTAATGTGTGTGTGTGTGTGTGTGTGTGTGTGTGTGTGTGTGTGTGTGTGTGTGTGTGTGTGTGTGTGTGTGTGTGTGTGTGCCATTCAAATTTTATGCAAGTTTACCAAAATTAAGGAAAAGTTTTTTAATTCTTACGAGAGAGAGAGAGAGAGAGAGAGAGAGAGAGAGAGAGAGAGAGAGAGAGAGAGAGAGAGAGAGAGAGAGAGACTGTCTGGAAAATAATTTATATGAAAGTTATATTATGAAAAAAAAATGAAATAGGTTAGGAATGGATTGAAAAAAAAAATATATGTTAGGAAGGAAATATAAAAAAAATATATATATGTTTGTATGTTAGGAAGGTAATTATATCATTCTATAGTGCCAATTAGAGTGAAATAATGGTAATGTATTGTGTTATGGTGCTGATGATGATGATGATGATGGTGGTGATGGTGGTGGTGCTGTAATAGTGGTGTTAATGGTGTGTGTGTGTGTGTGTGTATGTGTGTCTGTTTCTCTCTTATGCATACACAGGAGTTCAATATATACACGGCAAGTGAATAATATTTTTCAAACTAAACACTTGCTTTTCTATATATATAATTCCTTGTACAATAAAAAATGAATTGAAAAAAAATGAAAAATGAATGAACTTTATCATTTCATTTATTTTAATTCTTCATTATTTTTTTTTATTCTCGTATATATTAACATTTTTTCTTGCTTTGGTGATTATATAGATACATTAATTCATTACATTTATACAAGTCAAACATTCTCTCCTTTTTAAACTATCATAAACATTGCTTCAAAAATAAATAAACCATTGACTCTTTCCTTAAACTGTCTTGAATATTACTAAAAAAACCCCATTTAATTCTCTCTTTTTAAACTGTCTTGAATATTACTTAAAAAAACCAATTAATTATCTTTTTAAACTGTCTTGAATATTACTAAAAAAACCAATTAATTATCTTTTTAAACTGTCTTGAATATTACTAACAAAAAAATCATTAAATTCTCTCTTTTTAAACTGTCGTAAAAATTGCATAAAAAATAAACACTTTTGATTCTCTAACACACAATCTTTCGTCCGTAAAACTCCTGCCTTTATAAACCTCACTTCATTAATTTCTTCATATAGCGTACACACACACACACACACACACACACACACACACACACACGACATACATACATACATAGTGTTGCATTCTGTCCGTCCCTGCTCACTGTCCTTCACCGCATCATATAAATGTAGTAATGATATGAAACTGTGACTCCCCAGCCCTCCTCCTCCTCCTCCTCACTTGTCTTCTGCATCACTTTCCGTTTGGTGATTTTAACGTCACTCAAAATAATAATCCAATGTTTGTTTTGTTTTGCTTGGTTAATCTCTCTCCTCCTCCTCCTCCTCTTCCTCCTCCTCGTCCTCGTCCTCCTCTCGTCACAGTTCTCTGAGATTAATACTAGCATAACTTTGTGTCTGTTTGTAAAGACTTGAATTGTATGCGTTTTCCTGTGAAAATAATAACTGCCGTACCTTCCTGTAAGGGCTGTTAGCTGAGTAATTACTATGTATATTAATAGGTGTTCATTAAGTTAGGTCATTAGGGGATTAGTTACGTAGTTTAGGTTAGGTTATTACTATGTATATTAATAGGTGTTCATTAAGTTAGGTCGTTAGGTCATTAGTGAGGTAATTAGTTAGGTCATCCCTGTGTGTGTATATTTATGTATATATATATATGCTAATGAGGTAGACTTGACTTGACGTAATGGTATTAATTAATATTACGAGAGAGAGAGAGAGAGAGAGAGAGAGAGAGAGAGAGAGAGAGAGAGAGAGAGAGAGAGAGAGAGAGAGAGAGTTGTGTCATATCTTGCAAAGGTGTCAAAGTATATTATAAAAAGATTGACAACTCTAATGAATTGTAGTTAAAATGTATTGATAAACTGTCCTGTATATTCCACTACATACACACACACACACACACACACACACACACACACACACACACACACATACATACATACATCCTGGGTTTGCAAGGGGTGATGTAACCTCTCCTAACCTAACCTAACCTTATCTAACCTAATCTAACCTAACCTCATCTAACCTCTCTCTCTCTCTCTCTCTCTCTCTCTCTCTCTCTCTCTCTCTCTCTCTCTCTCTCTCTCTCTCTCTCTCTCTCTCTCTCTCTCATTAATATCACTTCACAATTTATTTCCAAAGAGAGATGAATTATTTTAGTCTGATCTGGGAATATAAATAAATAATATACACAGTGAATAAGATATTTGGGGAAAATATATATAATAAAAGTTATTATTATACAAAGTGAGGAAAGAATTGAGGTATTTGTGGATGAATAGAAGTGAAGGAAAGAGTACAAGCATTTAACTCTTGTATTAGAAAGTTGGATAAATATCAGTATTATTTATTTGTGTGTGTGTGTGTGTGTGTGTGTGTGATAGAGAGACAGAACATATATCCATTTTATCACTGAAACGATGAGGAAAATAGATACACACACACTAGGTAAATACACACACACACACACACACACACACACATTAACTAGTCATAGAACCAAACTTTAGTCATGAAATTTTACTAAACTGCCTGAAAAAGTTAGCTTAATATGCATCGTAAAAGCAGAGATAATATAAATGCATTAATTAAGTCCTATATACAATAACCACCTTAATTAAAGTTATATAATATTAGAGTATTCATTTCTACATCAATGGGACCAGAGTTAGTAAGCTTATAACTTACCATAGAAGTATTAGGACGCGTTAAAAAAAATATCTTCTCTCGACAGTCACAGATTATTTTCAACCCAGCATAGATGAAGCAGTAAAAATATATTAAAAACAGTGGCCTTGCATTATTAAAAGTCCTCTTCCTCTTCCTCCTCCTCCTCCAACTTCTTCTTCTTCTCCTCCTCCTCCTTGTGAATTAATAAATATAACTAGTGCTCTTAATATATGGTAATAAGTATAATTTTCATCATTTTACAGTGACGTTTTAAGATGATAGGAACAGTTTGCGTCAAAAAATAGTATAGATTATTGTTTGATTCATAGGTTTTGAGAAAGATGAAAAAAATGAAATTAAAGGTGCTAGAATTAGTGTGTTGGTAATTGAGTCTAATTATATAGGTGCTAGAAATGATAGAATTAGTAAGCATAGAAATGAACTAAATTATTCAAGTCAGATTTGTATATAAGATAATAATTGGTTGATGAATTGGAGGAATCTATAAATGAAAAAACTAAATTATTAAAAACTTTGAGTCATTTATATATAGAAAAACTAAATTATTCAGTCATACATGCATATAAAAACAAAATCATTGACAATTTTGAGTAATATATAAATGAAAAAAAATATATATTCAGTCATATGTATGAGAGAGAGAGAGAGAGAGAGAGAGAGAGAGAGAGAGAGAGAGAGAGAGAGAGAGAGAGAGAGAGAGAGAGAGAGAGAGAGAGAAAATAGCAATAAAGAAAAAAATGAACAATAATGGATTTACATATTTATTTAGCTGTTATTTTTTCTAAGACTTTTCAACCCTTGCTTTGCTTAGCCAGGCAACTAAAACACACACACACACACACACACACACACACACACACACACACACACACTGCTTTAATAACAATACTAAAATAGGAAGAATCAGAAGCTTTATATAAAAATTAACCCGTAAGATATTTTTTATTTTGCTACACAACTTACGCACAAAAAAAAGAAAATAATAATAATAATAATAGTAATAATAATAATAATACCAATGTTAAAGTTATCATTCATTTGCTTTACGTTCATTTCCTCGACTATAGAAATATCTGTTCGTCTGTACGTGTTAATGTAAATAATACATACATAAATACATACATATATACATAAATAAATATATATATATACACAATTTTGTCTCCTAAACCAAAATAATTAATGTTTCTAACTAATAAATACCGTTAATCCGAAAGTTATTAAGAAATATAGAATTCATTACATTTTTTGTGTATTAATATTATTTAAACAAAGTGTATTTCAATAATAATATAAACAACGTAACATTTGTATAAGTAATCAAATTTGACTTACTCCGAGATGAAGAATTAAGAAAGAATTAATTGTGTGTATTAATATTATTTATTTATTTATTTATTTATTTATTGATGTGTTTCAATAATTATAAAGATGAAAGTATTGACGCGACATTATACATAAAAATAGAACAAATTTGACTTCCAATATACACGTAAAGATTTGTTTTGTATATTCTGAAAGGGAAAAAAAATTAGATAAAAATGAAAAGAACAGAATATAATGGAAGGAAAAAAACCATAACAGAAAGAAAGGAAAGAAATATAATGGAAAGGAAATTAATAGAAAAGAAAGAAAAGAAAATAATGGGAAAAAAAATATACGATGGAAATAAAATAATATAATTAAATATTTAGTCAAAAGTACACATCTAATTTAACTTTTTTGATGTACACACACACACACACACACACACACACACACACACACACACACACATACGTACACAGCCTTTTATTATACACACATACATCTTACTACGTACGTACATGTGTGCGTATATGACTGTATATTCAAGACCTTCTTATAGCTATACTTTGTAACATGGTAATGAGGAATTCTTATATATAATAAAAATAAATAATAATAATAATAATAATAATAATAATAATAATAATAATAATAGTAGTAGTAATGATAATAAATGTGAAATCTATGTTTATGAAAGAGTATTTTTGTACATTAAGAAAAGACTTACGTACATACATACATACATACATACATATATGACTGTTATATATATATACATGTGTGTGTATGTGTACGTATATATATATATACATACATACAAATTATACATACACACACATACACATACATACACAAATAATTTATGTATATTAATGTATCTGGAAAAAAAAAAAGGTTTGATTGAAGCTCATTTATGTAAACAACAATAATAATAATGATAATGATAATAATAATAATAATAATAATAATAATAATAATAATAATAATAATAATAATAATAATGGGCATTTCCTCTCATCTGACATAACTCTATTTTGTGTTTGTCTGGATATAAAATAATAATAAAAAAAACATATATATATAACTTAATTGTGTGTCCCTACCTTGAGAGAGAGAGAGAGAGAGAGAGAGAGAGAGAGAGAGAGAGAGAGAGAGAGAGAGAGAGAGAGAGAGAGAGAGAGAGAGAGAGAGAGAGAGAATAAATACAAATTGAAAGGATAGATATATTACAGATACACAAGGGAAGAGCAAACATCAGCACACCTTTTGGCCCTACACTGACCCTTATAGAATGCATATAGTAAAGAAGAAGGCATCTCACCACCCACCCTTAACACCAGGTAAGAACAGAATTAATATTATTTTATTTCTTAATCATTGTATAGTTTTCCTTACAATTTATTTCTCTTATAGGTATGTGGCAATACTTTTTTCTTTCTTTTTTGTATTTAGTTTTTTTTTAGACTATTGTAGGATAAAGGATAAAAAAAATACAAATAATTCTTGAAATACATATAATTCTAAAGCACAAAATATACAGGTTCCTTCATTTTTAGTACAATTAATGACTTGAATAATGATAATAATAATAATACTTTGATGCAGTGAAGGAATAAACATATACTTTTATAACTTTACCTTGTACAAAAACAGTATTATGGAATTAATGACCAATAATTACACATAGGATGATGGTGTTACTATAATTACTGAAAATGTACAAGTGTATTTTCCTTATAAGGAATATATAACAATAATAATATGAGAATATAAATCCATTAATCTAAGAAGTAGCATATGATTGTATTGGGTTAGTGAGATCATGTTTCAATATCACAAATGTTAATATAATTATATATCACATCAATTATAGAACCAATACCTAAATAAATATAAACAGGGATGACAGGAACACTAACTCAATTATAGATTTCCTTTCATCAGTAAACATAAATAACTTTCATATATTTCCTTTTACAGTAAAAATAAATAACTTTCATACATTTCCTTTTACAGTAAAAATAAATAACTTTCATATATTTCCTTTTACAGTAAAAATAAATAACTTTCATACATTTCCTTTTACAGTAAAAATAAATAACTTTCATATATTTCCTTTTACAGTAAAAATAAATAACTTTCATACATTTCCTTTTACAGTAAAAATAAACAACTTTCATATATTTCCTTTTCAGTAAAAAAATACTTCATACATTTCTTTTACATAAAATAAACAACTTTCATATATTTCCTTTTAACACTCAAAATAAATAATCATTCTAATTTTCCTTCTAACATAAAAACAAAAAAAACATTACAATTTTCCTTTCAAACAATAAAAAATCAAAATCCATCACTAATGAAAGATGTATTTATCACCTTATCATTATTCCTTTGCTTCATTTCTTCCTGCCTCTTCAATGTCTCCTTCTCCATTCCTCACGGCTCTCTCTTCTCCTTTTCAGTCTCTCTCTCTCCAATTCCTCCATCCTTTTTCTCTTTTCCTCCAGCCACCTGTTCTTTTCCTCCTCCCTTTTTATCTTTACCTTCAGCCACCTCTTCTGTTCTTCCTCGCTCTTCTTTTCCTCCTCCCTTTTTCTCTGTGCCTCACGCCTCTCTCTTCTCCTTTTCAGCCTCTCTTGCCTCTCTCTCTCCAATTCCTCCCGCCTTTTTCTCTCCATTTCCTCCTGCCTCTCTCTCTCCAATTCTTCCCGCCTTTTTCTCTCCATTTCCTCCTGCCTCTCTCTCTCCAATTCCTCCTGCCTTTTTCTCTCCATTTCCTCCTGCCTTTCTCTCTCCAATTCCTCCTGCTTCTTCTTTTCCTCCTGCCTTTTTCTCTCCAATTCCTCCTGCTTCTTCTTCTTTTCCTCCTGCCCTTTTCTCTCCAATTCCTCCTGCTTCTTCTTCTTTTCCTCCTGCCCTTTTCTCTCCAATTCCTCCTGCTTCTTCTTCTTTTCCTCCAGCCTTTTTTTCTTTACCTCCAGCCACCTCTTCTTTTCCTCCAGCCTTTTTTTCTTTACCTCCAGCCACCTCTTCTGTTTTTCCTCCCTCTTCTTTTCCTCCTCCCTTTTTATCTGTTCCTCACGCCTCTCTCTTCTCCTTTTCATCATCTCTCTTCTCCTTTTCAGCCTCTCTCTCTCCAATTCCTCCTGCCTTTCTCTCTCCAATTCCTCCTGCCTTTCTCTCTCCAATTCCTCCTGCCTCTCTCTCTCCAATTCCTCTTGCCTTTCTCTCTCCAATTCTTCCTGCCTCTCTCTCTCCAATTCCTCTTGCCTTTCTCTCTCCAATTCCTCTTGCCTTTCTCTCTCCAATTTCTCCTGCCTTTCTCTCTCCAATTCTTCCTGCCTTTCTCTCTCCAATTCCTCCTGCCTTTCTCTCTCCAATTCCTCCTGCTTCTTCTTCTTTTCCTCCAGCCTTTTTCTCTCAAATTCCTCCAGCCTTTTTTTCTTTGCCTTCAGCCACCTCTCCCTTTTTCTATGTTCCTCACGCCTCTCTCTTCTCCTTTTCAGCCTCTCCTGCCTCTCTCTCTCCAATTCCTCCTGCCTTTCTCTCTCCAATTCCTCCTGCCTTTTTCTCTCCAATTCCTCCTGCTCCTTCTTTTCCTCCAGCCTTTTTCTCTTCAATTCCTCCTGCTTCTTCTTCTTTTCCTCCTGCCTTTTTTTCTTTACCTCCAGCCACCTCTTCTTTTCCTCCTCCCTTTTTCTCTGTTCCTCACGCCTCTCTCTCTCCAATTCCTCCTGCCTCTCTCTCTCCAATTCCTCCTGCCTCTCTCTCTCCAATTCCTCCTGCCTTTCTCTCTCCAATTCCTCCTGCACCTCTCTCTCCAATTCCTCCTGCCCCTCTCTCTCCAATTCCTCCTGCTCCTCTCTCTCCAATTCCTCCTGCCCCTCTCTCTCCAATTCCTCCTGCCCCTCTCTCTCCAATTCTTCCTGCACCTCTCTCTCCAATTCCTCCTGCCTCTCTCTCTCCAATTCCTCCTGCTTCTTCTTTTCCTCCTGCCTTTTTTTCTTTACCTCCAGCCACCTCTTCTGTTCTTCCTCCCTCTTCTTTTGTTCCTCCTGCTTCTTCTTCTTTTCCTCCAGCCACCTCTTCTGTTCTTCCTCTCTCTTCTTTCGTTCCTCCTGCCTTTTTTTCTGTTCTTCCTCGCTCTTCTTTTGTTCTTCCTGCCACTTCTTCAATCTCTCCAGCTGCTTCTTCTGTTCCTCCTGCTTCTTCTTCAATTCCTCCTGCTTCTTTTTCTGTTCCTCCTCCTTCAATTCCAGCAGTTTCTTCTTCTGTTCTCTCTGTAACTTCCTCTCCTTCACTACTAAGTTCATGAAGAACCAGTGGGCATTGATGTCTTCCACATAGATGATGGACGATATATTTATCTGCCACACACCCCTATATCTCTTAATTTTTCCTTTCACACTCACTAGGTCAAAATATTGCAGGACTCTTTTTTGTGTTACTCTAGTTGCAAAGTCCGTGAAAGTTTCTCGGTCATCTGTTGGTGTGTCCTTGGGTTGGATCCGGGGTGTGATGTGTGCGTTGGGTTTGTCAGCATGAAACTGAACACACATAATCGTGGCTGTGCTGTCATCAACGTAATATTCTGAGTGGACTCTTTTGTGCTCCATGTATTGGAAGCGGCCCATGATGTGTACATGGGTGATGCGTCTGCCATCTAAGTAGAACTGCCCGGCGGCACGTTCCTCTAGTTCTTTGACAACCAGTTTGGTGCACGGAGCGGCCCTTGACTCCCTCTTCCTTGCTGTTTCCACAGCTGTAAAAGTCATTGTATTATAAAGACTGACTCTCAACCTAACCTAACTGGAGGGTCTTAAAAACAAATAATAAATAAATAAATAAATAAAATCCTTCAACAGGTGGTCACATTTTGCTTTAAAGTAAGACAGCGTAAAGATTGTGTGTTAGTAATATAAACCTACTAATATAAATACAATAACATAACCTCATCAACATTTGCAAATATAACTAACATGAAAATGGTTGGATTTATAACTACACATTCACACAATTAGGGTTGCTAGTCCTATTTAACACTATTTAGGTTAGGAAACACTGCCCTAACCTAACACAATACAGGGTGTGAATAAGTTAGGAGTTAAGAGCAGGGAACCTCATCTTACCTTCTTCCGGGGTGACTTTCTTAATTGGAGGCAATATCTTCTTAGGACGGACGGAGGGGTCGGCAAGTGACTTTAATTTCTCGGGATATTTCAACTTTACGTCATTTACACCACCTGTTTTCGGCAATGGTATATTTTTGGTCCTCGGAACCAAACTAGCGACTTCTCGTCCTATTTCTATTCGTAGTTGTGCGTTTTCGTGGCGTAAGTCCATTGCATATTGTCTCAAGGTCATCAGTCTTGCCCTATCTGCCATCCTGGAGTGGTGTTCGGAGTTCACCTGTTAGAGAGCACGGAATAAAGAGTTAAGTTAGGTTAGGTTAGGTTAGGTTAGGTTTGGTTTGGTTTGGTTTGGTTTGGTTTGGTTTGGTTTGGTTTGGTTTGGTTTGGTTAGGTTAGGTTAGGTTTGGTTTGGTTTGGTTAGGTTAGGTTAGGTTAGGTTAGGTTAGGTTAGGTTAGGTTAGGTTAGGTTAGGTTAGGTTAGGTTTGGTTTAGTTTAGTTAGGTTAGGTAAAGTCATGACCCATTTGATATCTGTTTACCTTTACAATGCACTGCAAATTCAACCTCAGATACTTGTTCAGATCACACCAAACAGTTATGTTGGTGAATTACAGAAAAAAATGATAAATACTTTTTTTCTAGGTTTAGTTAGGTTTGGTTACGTTAAGTTACGTTTAGTTTTGGTTAGGCTTATTTAACTGCAGCTCTGGGAAGGTTATGCTAACAAAGCTATTTTTTTCGGTAAATTTTTACCAGAATGGCGTGTAGCTACGAAAGAAAATGGCATCTGCACCTCACACAACCCCCCCAACTTTTAGTCAAAGAAAACATTGGATAGCTTCTAAATGAACATAACATAACATAAATTAACCAAACCTTAACTTATATTGACAAATAACAGAACGTTCTTCAGGCTACCCTTATCTCAATAACAACCCTCAAGTCAATTCGTCCACACGTTCCAATGGGGCTTTTATCGAGTGGTAAATAAAGAATTAGAAAAGAAAGGTGATATGTAAGTTTAATAATAAATGCATGCGTTGAATATAGATATAGAATACAAACTTTAAAACCATCGCTACCAGTCCTCATTACACCACCCTCACCACTACACATCACCACACAACACAATCACCACAACACACCATCACCACAACACACCATCACCACATATCACCACCACAACACCCTCATCACCACACATCACAATTCTCACCACAAAACTACTGCTCGGACTATACCAATATAAACATCAAGTCCTACATACTATACATATACTCAACACATGTGGCAAGGTTTCAGGCGCTGATCACCATTATTATCAACAGATAGCATTCATTATTTACCTGAGAAAACCGTAATTAATTGAAGTTTGTTGAAGTTTCTGAGGTCAAATACATGTCTCTTACGAGTCCTCTGTTTGAGTTTCTTCATCTGAGTTGGCGCCAAAATTATCTTTGTTTCAGCGGCATGGCAGATGAAAAATATTAGGCTTGTTACAGGTGATTTAAAGCTTATTTAAATTCATTCCTTTGTATTTGTAGCTTTTGTGAAGGGGAAAATCAGGGAAAAAAAGTGAAAAAAACCCAAAATATAATATATAAAACAAGTCCTTACAACGGCACATTATTGCATCATCCTCACTTATATACAACATTTAATACCTTTTTTTTCAATTATATCACGTACTTCATAAATTCTTAAGTAATAAAGTAACAAAATAACGTAAAAAAAACGATACAAAACATCTGGAAAACAAGAAATAGATAATCACATTACATAAATACATACATTGGCGCCGTTCACTACAGGATTACTTACACACACTCATATATTACACAATTTCAGGCCTATTTATCACAATTTAAGCCTAATTCTCACCCTCCAGACAGCCAACTACCTTGTGAATCTCTAAGTGAAGGAAAAAGATCATAAAACACTTAGAAACAGTGAAATAGTCGTGAAATAAGAGTGTTTGCGAGTGACTGGATCCATCTTGTTTTCATCTGTTTGTTTTGATCTGTTTGTTTTCTCATCTGTTATATCTGTTTGTGTGTGTTTGTTATATAAGATGTTTGCAGCATCCACTACACTTCTGCACAATCAGGTAAGTTCATTATAAAGGAGTTTTATCATTTATTTTCATTTGGTTAGTTACGTATACTAGGAAATTATTAGAATCATTATTTTTACAAAGGTTTACATTATTGTTATTGATACTTATAATGATTCGTATTATAATATTAAGTAAGAAAGATCGATTTACATTATATTTTGACATTGCCTGATGCATTCTGAGAAGGTTTTCGTCATTACATTTCCGAAAAATTGTTAGATTGTGAGATATTCAATGTTTTCTGTGAGACCTTCTCTTCGGGGGTAAGGTAAAGTTTAGTTTGGTTTGAACAATGTAGGTTAAGGTTAGGTTAGGTTAGATTATGTTATGTTATGTTAATTTAGAAGCTATCAAATGTTTTCAATGACCAAAAATCGGGGGTTGGGTGAGGTGCAGACGTCATTTTCTTTCGTAGCCACACGCCATGCTGGTGAAGATGTAAAAATGGTTAGGTTAGTTTAGATTATGTAAGGTTAGGTTATATAATGTTATGTTACGTGGTTATATTAGGTTAAGTTATGTTATATGATATCATGTTATGTTATGTTATGTAATGTTATGTTATTGATTTTCTGTACGCATTCTATACAGGTTGTGTTGCCGTTGTCATGTATAGTGTCCCAGTACTCAGCGGGTGTACGGGTGACCTCAGCATCACCCGCCCTCACCCGCCAACCCTCAACCACCACCACCACCAACACCACCACCACCACAACATCCAATAATAATAATAATAATGTTAATCATCCATTACTTGAGGTAAGGTTTAAAAAAAAAGTGTCAAAAAATTATAAATGATAAATAATAGTGATAATATAATGGTCTTAATATTTACTTTGATTACATAGCAGACTATTACTATTATTACTACTACTACTACTACTACTACTTCTACAGGTGATTCAGCGGCTGGGTGAGGGGGGTGCCACAAGCCTGGAGGAAGCAGCACGTCTTGTTACCCCGGCACTGTTGCATCAAGTGGCACTCCTTGGCACCTCACCACCACCACCACCACCACCTTGCCGTGTAAATATAGTATTATTATTTTTGTGTGTGTGTGTGTGTGTGTGTGAATTATGTATGTTTTTTTTATTATTATTGTTATTTATTTATTTGTTTATATATTTATTAATTAGTGCATCTAATTATACATTCAGTATCATTACATTACAACTATTTAAATTACTCGCCTTAATTAATCTACCTATTTATACATTTAGTAGTAGTAGTATCACATTACATCTTTAATTACCCTCATTAACTAACCTAATTGCACATCCTTAGGCCTGAAAACACCAACTAATTGGCGCGAATCACATATTTCCGGCAACACATTTCTCGACAACAAAAACTACACCACCGCCGCCGCCGCCGCCGCAACCCCAAGGGAGGTAGAGAGGCGTTTAAGACCATTGGTTAAAGCCGCCCGGAGGATACTTATGTCTTCGTCTCTATCGTCTACTTCCTCGTTATCTTCAGGTCAACTACGCGTTCTGTCCTCAGGTAAGAAGTAGTAGTAGTAGTAGTAGTAGTAGTAGTAGTAGTAGTAGTAGTAGTAGTAGTAGTAGTAGTAGTAGTAGTAGTAGTAGTAGTAGTAGTAGTAAATCAGTTATTCATTCAGTTTGTATTCATTTAACAGTCAGTAAGTCAGTTGATCTATTTATCTTTATATTTATTCATCTATCAGCCAATCAGTCCATTCATTTATCCATCTATCCATCCTAGCTTCTAAATACAGCAATTTATATATCAATCTATCCGTCCACAGACTTAATACAGTTCTGAGGCTTAAAAACATAACAATTTGTCTTTATTTAACCATCTATCCATCCATTTATCTATCCATCCATCCATCCATCCATCTATCTATCTATCTATCTATCTATCTATCTATCTATCTATCTCTCCAGACTTGATGCATGTTCGCTGCTTCAAGACCCAACAGTCCATTGAGAGAGAGTCCCTCCGCCAAGCCACCTTCACAGACCGCATCAAGACAGGCATAAGGGCACGCCAACGCACACCATCACACCGCACAATACAGCAGGAGGCAGAGGCTAACCCTAAACTGAAAGGTGAGGGAACATAACCTAACCTAACCTTACCTTACCTTACCTAACCTAACTTAACTTAACGCGTCTCATCTCTCCCCTTCCCTTACCTCCCCAGGGCTGCTATCGGGGAGTGGGAGTGAGGAGGGTCAGCGTGTTATTAAGGTTGCGTTTGCCGAGGGATACTTAGCGGCAGACCCACAGAAGCAACAGTCAAGAGCTATGAGATGGATCAGGAATTTCCAGCAAGTTTTGGCCATTGTGGTTTTCATCGCTATTTTGTTTTCTCTAATGGGTATGTATGAAGGATGTGTTTATATATATATTTATTTATTTTATTGAGTTTTATTGCATATATTTTATTTTATTTATTTATTTTTGTTTGTTTTGGGTTGATAAGTATGTAGGTTAACTCTTATTTTTCTCTATTTATTTATTGATTGATTTGTTTGGGTGTTTTTGTTGTCCTATTCGTATATAGAAATGAATATAATAATAATAATGATAATGATTTATGGTTATAATCTAATCTCTCTCTCTCTCTCTCTCTCTCTCTCTCTCTCAGGTGGCATGGGCGGCTCAATGTTCAGGATGCATGTTGGTAACGGCAATGAGGTTCACCCCGAGGAGATTACTGTGTCATTTGAAGACGTGAAAGGGGTGAGTGTGTGTGTGTGTGTGTGTGTGTGTGTGTGTGTGTGTGTGTGTGTGTGTGTGTGTGTGTGTGTGTGTGTGTGTTATCTGATATCTTAACTTTTTCTAAAATTATAATTATTAATATTTATTTACTCCAACAGCAACACTTCCTTAACATGTATTATTACAAATTTCAAAACCTTTAACTTCAATATAAGTTTTCGTGGATTTGTGATGAAAATGGATTCGCAAAATTTTTGGCCCGAAAATTTGCACCAGAATTTGAGTTAAAAATAGTTTAGTGATTTTCCAAGTAAAGTATTAGTCCTACAACAAAGATGTATAGAAACAAAGTTGTTCAGCTTGACAAGTTCTATCTGATGGTGTCATCCGTTTGTAAATTACTCTTTTGGTTTAGGAGAAAAATGTGATCAAATATACGTTTTGTATAAAATACATATATTCTATTTTCTCAGTAACTTACATTCCAATTACATTCTACTATAGCTCAAAAGAACGGGCGTCTCCTGCTCTATATTTACTATATTGTATGTCTTTTACGTAAACCTCATACTTTTTGAGTTATTTTGAAAACAATGATTTCATGAAAAAAATCTAAGGTGTCACCCTTGAAAATTTCATGAAAATTTTGACACCTCAGAATCTGATGAAAATTATTACACAAAGGTTTTCAGTGATGAAGAACACGAATCTGGACTCAGTTTTATCATTACTATTATATTAAACATTATATACGCATGTGTGATACGCCCAAAACTATTTATTCTCTCACGCACACACACACACACACACACACACACACACACACACACACACACACACACACACACACACACACACACACAAAAAGTAAACAATTAAAATAACATTACAGGTGGAGGAAGCCAAGCAAGAATTACAAGAAATCGTTGAATTCCTCCGCAACCCAGAAAAGTTTACCTCCCTTGGTGCGGAGTTACCCAAGGGAGTGTTGCTGGTGGGGCCCCCTGGCACGGGCAAGACCCTGCTGGCCCGTGCCGTGGCAGGGGAAGCTGGTGTGCCCTTCTTCCATGCAGCTGGGCCCGAGTTTGATGAAATTTTGGTGGGTCAAGGAGCGAGGAGAGTGCGGGACTTGTTTAGTAAGTTTTGAGTGTGTGTGTGTGTGTGTGTGTGTGTAAATGTGTTTATGTATGTTTGAGGGTGTGTAAGTGTGTTTGGGGGGGTATTGGTGTGTTTTGAGTGTGTGTGAGTGTGTTTTTGAGTTTGAATAAGTGTATAAATGTTTGTTTTTTAATTTGAATGAGTATTTGTGTGTGTTTAGGTGTGTTTGTGTGTGTTTAGTGAGTGTTTGAGTGTGTTTAGGTGTGTTTAGTGAGTGTTTGAGTGTGTTTAGGTGTGTTTGTGTGTGTTTAGTGA
The DNA here is from genome assembly GCA_029783475.1 of Metacarcinus magister. NCBI lineage: Eukaryota > Metazoa > Arthropoda > Malacostraca > Decapoda > Cancridae > Metacarcinus > Metacarcinus magister. The sequence goes on from JAPQNM010000027.1 coordinate 320,118, forward strand.
GTGTTTGAGTGTGTTTGTGTGTGTTTAGTGAGTGTTTGTGCGTGTTTAGGTGTGTTTGTGTGTGTTTAGTGAGTGTTTGAGTGTGTTTAGGTGTGTTTGTGTGTGTTTAGTGAGTGTTTGAGTGTGTTTAGGTGTGTTTGTGTGTGTTTAGTGAGTGTTTTGAGTGTGTTTTTAAATATGAGTAACAGCATTCCTTCTCTCCTTCCTTACCCCCCTCCCTTACCCCCATAGGAGCTGCTAAGATGCGCGCCCCCTGCGTAATATTCATCGACGAGATAGATTCGGTCGGCGCCAAAAGGTCTAATTCCGTCCTCCACCCCTATGCCAACCAAACCATTAATCAGCTGCTCTCGGAAATGGACGGCTTCCACAAGAACGAAGGAGTGATTGTTTTGGGAGCGACCAACAGGAGAGATGATTTGGATAAGGCTTTACTTAGGCCCGGACGGTTTGATGTAGAAGTGCAGGTGAGTGTGTACGTGTGTGTGTGTGTGTATGTGTGTGTGTGTGTGTGTGTTTAGCTAGTTGTGATATACTGTCCTGTCTGTCTCCAATTTAGGATGGATAAAAGAACAGGTAGAGAGAGAGAGAGGGAGAAAGAAAAAGAGATAGAGAAAGAGAGATACTAACCTCCCCCTCCCCCCTCTTAGGTTCCCATCCCAGACTTGGCCGGCCGGAAGGAGATCTTTGAGTACTATCTCGGCAAAGTCAAGGTCGGGGATGATGTTGACAAGTTTGTGTTGTCCCGCGGTACCACGGGCTTTACAGGTACTGGTGGTGGTGGTGGTGGTGGTGGAGGAGGAGGAGGAGGAGATGAAATACTGTATCTATTATAAATCTTTTTTCTTTCTTTCTTTCTTTCTCACATTGTTTATATATCTCTCACTCTTTTTCTTTTCACTGTATCTCTTTCTTCCTCTCTCTTTCTTTCTTTCTTTCTCTCTCTCACACTTTCTTCCTCTCTTTCTATCTCTCATACTGTCTTTCTTTCTTTCCCTTTCTTCCTCTTTCTTTCTATCACTGTCTCTCTCTCTTTCTTCATCTCTCTCTCAATGTAACTCACTCTCTTTCTCTCACACACTGTATTTCTATCTCTATCTCACTCTCTCACACACACACCCTCCCTCTCTCTCTCTCACACCCACTCTCTCTCTCTCTCCCTTAGGTGCAGACATCAAGAACGTCACTAACCAAGCAGCGTTGAGAGCAGCAGCTGATCAGGTTGACTCTGTATCAATGAAACACTTAGAAGCTGCTAGGGACAAAGTGCTGATGGGTGAGTGTATGTGTGGCTTGTATGCACACTAACACATATATACTTTTAAACACACATACTTTAAACACACACACACACACACTCGTATATACTTAAACACACACACACACACTCACACTCACAGACACTGAAGTATACACACATTTGAAAGCATATACCTAACACGCATGCAGACATACACTTCAAAACACACACACATGTATACACAGACACATCTAAAAACATACTTAAACGCACACATATTAACACACCCCAACACACCCTAACCCACCCTAACACAACCCCAACACACCCAGACCCACCAAACACACCCCAACACTCCCCCAACACACCCCCAATACACCCTAACACACCCCAACACACCCTAACACACCCCAACACACCCCAACACACCCCCAACACACCCCCAACACACCCCTAACCCACCCCAACACACCCAGACCCACCCCAACACACCCTAACACACCCTAACACACCCCCAACACACCCCAACACACCCTAACACACCCCAACACACCCAGACCCACCCCAACACACCCTAACACACCCCAACACACCCAGACCCACACCCAACACACCCCAACACACCCTAACACACCCGAACACACCCAGACCCACCCCAACACACCCAGACCCACCCCAACACACCCTAACACACCCCAACAGACCCCAACCCACCCCAACACACCCGAACACACCCCAGACTCACCCCAACCCACCCCAACACACCCCAACACACCCAGACCCACCCCAACCCACCCCAACACACCCCAACACACCCAACCCACCCCAACACACCCCAACACACCCCAACACACCCCAACACACCCCAACACACCCCAACACACCCTAACACACCCTAACACACCCAGACCCACCCCAACACACCCCAACACACCCAGACCCACCCCTAACACACCCAGACCCACCCCGAACACACCCCGAACACACCCGAACACACCCCTAACACACCCTTTCCCCCCAGGACCTGAGAGGAAGTCGAGGATCCCAGATGAAGAAGCGAATCTGGTCACAGCTTACCATGAAGGAGGTCACACTCTGGTCTCCTATTATACAAAGGACTCACACCCCCTACATAAGGTCACCATCATACCCCGCGGCCCTTCATTAGGTCATGTAAGTGTATGTGTACGTGTGTGTGTGTGTGTGTGTTTATGTATGGTTATGATTATTTCCTTGGTGTTTTGGTTATGTATGTGTGTGTATGTGTGTGTGTTTATACCTCAAGGCTCATCGTTTGGTTATGTAAGTGTGTGTACGTGTGTGTGTGTGTGTGTGTGTGTGTGTTGTTGTTGTTATATTGCTAATCTTGTTTATTTTATTTCTCTTCCTCCCACACACACACACATTACCTCCTCTATCTTTCCTCCACACAAACACACACACACACACACACACATCACCCCTTCTCCCCCCTACACACACACACACACACCCTCCCCCCCCAACAGACCGCGTACATCCCCGCCAAGGAACAGTACCACATGACGCGCGCACAGATGCTTGCTACGATGGACTCCCTTATGGGGGGACGTGCGGCCGAGGAGATAATATTTGGAACGGAAATGGTCACCTCTGGAGCCTCATCTGACCTCAAAGTAAGAGAGAGAGAGAGAGAGGGGGGGAGAGAGAGAGAGAGAGAGAGAGAGAGAGAGAGTGATTGTAAATATGATATGACGAAGAGATATTTTTTAATCATATACTTATCATTATTTTCTCTCTCCTGTCTCTATCTTCTATTTATCCTATCTCCTATCTCCTTTTCTCCTCCTCCTCCTCCTCCTCCTCCTCCTCCTCCTCCTCCTCCTCCTCCTCCTCCTCCTCCTCCTCCTACTCCTTCTCCTCCACAGCAAGCCACCAACATAGCCACACACATGGTCAAGGATCTAGGCATGAGTGATCGAGTTGGGTTACGTACGTTTGAAGACAACTCGGGTCAGCTCATCAGCACGGGAGACTCACTCGGACACTCAACGAAGGAAGCGATTGACTGTGAGATTAAACGACTACTGCAGGTGTGTGTTTTATGGGTGTGTGTGTGTGTGTGTGTGTGTGTTTTTACTTGTGTGTGTGTGTGTGTCTGTTACTACAATTAAATGATAGGTTAAGATGAACTATTTACTATTATCACATGTTAATTAATTCTCTCTCTCTCTCTCTCTCTCTCTCTCTCTCTCTCTCTCTCTCTCTCTCTCTCTCTCTCTCTCTCTCTCTCTCTCTCTCTCTCTCTCCCAGGAGTCGTATGAGAGAGCGCGAAACATCTTGAAAACACATTCTCGGGAACATAAATCTCTCGCTGAAGCACTTATGAAATACGAAACATTGGACGCAGACGACATCAAAGCCATTCTTGACGGCCGCCCAGTCTCAAAGGATCTATAGTTCGAGGCGTCTATACATCCCGAAGAAATTTAGTTTTGGCGTTTATATATCCCGAGATAATTTAGTTTTGGCGTCTATACATCCCAAAGAAATTTAGTTTTGGCGTTTGTGCATCCCGAGGAAATTTAGTTTGAGGCGTTTATACATCTCGAGGAAATTTGGTGAACTCGGGGTGGTTCAGAGTCGTGGTGTTTATAGTTGGTTGGTGAGTGAGTTTTGCAGCGTTTATAGATGCGTGCGGTAAGGTGTATTATTATTATTATTATATATATATATATATATATATTTTTTTTTTGGTGTTTATAGATATGATGGTGATGTGTTATGTAGATTCATGTGTTTATTGATTTAACGGTTGTATATATTTTGTGTATTTATAATTATTAATGCTACTTCTACTACTATTACTACTACTACTACTACTACTACTACTACTACTACTACTACTACTACTACTACTATTACTACTACTACTACTACTACTACTACTTCTACTTCTACTACTACTACTACTACTACTACTACCTCTCATCTGACCCCAAATTCACTTCAGGTCATCTTTCTTAATTTTAAAAAGACGTGTGTGTGTGTGTGCGTGTGTGTGTATATAACCAGGAATACACACACTATGTAGGTTAACCATACATACATAAATACATACGTACATAAAAGTTTATTAAAGTATGTATATGTATGTATTTTTTTTCTTCCTATTTCTATCAAGTTATGTGTGAGAAATTTTTTTATTTTATTATTTTTTTTTATTTTAATCTTGCTTGTCTAAAATTTCCACCACCACCACCACTACTACTACTACTACTACTACTACTACTACTACTACTACTACTACTACTACTACTACTATTACAGAGCAGCTTATTAATCATCACCATTAGAGTCATTATCACCAATTTCTCAATCCTCATTAAGTATTATTAAACGTCAATGCAATTATTTTTCCAAGGGGACGTTATTATTTTTTTGGGGGTGCTCTCCTTTTCTCTTATTTGGGGGGCGCTATTTTTTTCTTATATAGAGCTCTTTTTCTTTTCTTTGGGCGCTATTTTTATTTATTTCATATTTTATTTCCCTCATGTCACCTCTCACTCTCTCCTTCCCTTCCCTCATATCATTTGAGGTCACATTAAGACGGTTTTGTGGCTATTCTGATCCTTGTCTCATGTCATTTTAAGTCAAGCAAGATTATGTGACTTAATAATAATAATAACAATAATAATAATGCTAGTGATAATAAGTACTGTTGCTCATGTCAGTCGTTACATGCGTTCAGTAAAATTATAAAGCGTTTTGTTCATTTTATTATTCATTTCTCCTCCATATCTCTTCACTTGAAACGAGTTAGATTTTTTTTCTCTTTTTTTGTGTAATGTATAATGGAAAAAGAAGTGAGCTATTTGACCTGTGCTTTCATTCTCTCTCTCTCTCTCTCTCTCTCTCTCTCTCTCTCTCTCTCTCTCTCTCTCTCTCTCAAAAACTTGTGTTGGACTTCAAGAATTAAGAAGAGAGTGGTAAGTCCGCTACACTTCATTAATGTCTTTAGTAATGTATGTAAGCTAGAAGGTGTGTGGTTAGTGCTTATATTACACCTTCTATCTATGAGGTAATTATATGATTTAATACTACTACTACACCGAGAAAAGTTACACTAGGTGACTCCCAACCCAAGTCTAAGTCCAAGTCCAAGTAGGATGTAAACAACAAACTCACGTGTGCTGACAGCTTAGTGTAGAAACAAATCAATTACACAAGGCAACACAAGATTAAATTAACATCACGTGGAGAAAAGAGTGTAAGAAACGGGAATCAAGACTAGGAATATGTGATAAGAAGACCAAAAAGAAGAAGAGGAGTAATAACAAGAAGTGATAATTTGGTCAATATGAATTTACTACCGAAAACGTATCATGATTTTAGTTCCAAGGAATACTGGAATACTTTCTTCTCTAAGCGAGGAGAGAAAGCGTTTGAATGGTGAGTGTGTGTGTGTGTGTGTGTGTGTGAGAGAGAGAGAGAGAGAGAGAGAGAGATAATGAAAACGAAATGTCAAAAATATTTACGTATATAATTATGTGTAACGAAAAACCTACTAATATAATCCTTGTGTGTGTGTGTGTGTACGTATTTTTTCAGGTATGGGGAGTATACAGAGTTATGTGGATTGCTACATAAGTACATCCGGCCGAGTGACAATATTCTGGTGTCTGGCTGTGGAAACTCGACCTTAAGTGCAGACCTCTATAAAGTGGGCTACAGGTGAGAGAGAGAGAGAGAGATGTGAATTGATTTTGATTATATATATTTTTTTTTTGTTTTACTTGCTTCATCTTTCAGTATAAATAAAAATGGGAAAACATTTTATAATATGTAATTCAATATCTCTCTTTTCATTCTCTCTATTTTTCTTTCCATCCTCTCTCTCTCTCCCTTCCTTCACTCTTCCCTTCCCTTCCCTTCCTTTCCCTTCCCTTCCCTTCCCTTCCCTTCCCTTCCCTTCCCATCTCCTCCACTCCCTTACCTTACCTTCCCTACTCATCTCTTCCCTTCCCTTCCCTTACCTACCCTACCCATTCCCTACCCTTCCTACCCTACCCATACCCTCCCTATCACCCCCCCCACAGAAGCATCGCCAACATTGACAACAGTGAAGTAGTAATCCGACAAATGAGAGACAAGTACCAGCAGCTCTGTCCTAACATGGCCTGGACTAAAATGGATCTCTCGTCTCTAGATTATGGAGACGAGACCTTTAGTTGTGTACTCGACAAGGCAACACTCGATGCTTTAATGACGGATGGCTCGGCGGATGTTACGGCCTTTGTGGATAAGTATTTAAGTGTAAGTGAGAGAAAGAGAGAGAGAGTTAATGCTAGTTATATATGTATTTTAATGTCTCCTGTTTGTCTGTGTTATATATTCTTTTATATATATGTGTGTGTTTTTATATATTTGAAGTTATGTATGTATGTATGTATGTGTATGTGTTTTATTTTTATGAAGTGTTAAGGTGGTCATGTGTGTGTGTACGTTTCTTTCTTCCATGTGCGTTACAGGAGGTGTCACGAGTGCTGCGTGTAGGTGGGCGGTTTGTGTGCATTACGCTGCTGCAGGAACACATCTTACGGCACGTTCTGCAATGGTTCCTGGAGGCTAAATGGATGGTTAGGGTGTGCCGGTGAGAGAGAGAGAGAGAGAGAGAGAGAGAGAGAGAGAGAATGTTTGTGTGTTTCTGAAATATATATGTAACTATAATTGAATGGAAAATACTTACACACACATACATACACGCATATACACATACATACATACATACACACACACGCATGTACGCACACACTGTACCATGTTTTCCAGGTGTGAGGACGCGGAAAAGTCGCCCAGTGAGTCCGCAAACTTCTTTCCCATTTTCTTTGTTGTTTGCACCAAGTTTAAACAGATGCCAAACTTCAAGCCTGTGAGTAACCTAACTTAACTTAACTTAACCTAACTTAACCTAACTTAACCTAACTTAACTTAACTTAACCTAACTTAACTTAACCTAACTTAACCTAACTTAACCTTGAGTATATGTATCAATAATAACAGTAATAATAATGATAATGATACACCTTTCATTGTTTCAGATTTATTTATTTATATTTTATTTATGAATTCTACTTTTTTATCATACATTTTCTTGTCAAACATTTTATTCACCTTATTTCCTTGCATTTTATCATTTATTTTTCCATTTTCATTGCATTTTAAAACCTTACTTTTACATTTTCCTTGCAATCTTATATTTCCCTGTATTTTTAACCTTAATTTTCCTTATTTCTTGCATTTCTAAACATTATTATTCCTTGCAATCTTATTTTTCCTTCCATTTTTGACTATTTTTCATTTTCCTTCTATAATTTTCCCTAATTTTCCTTGTGTTTCCTTCCTTCAGGTGCTTGAGGTACAGCTTGAGGGGAGCGGGGATAGCGGCGCCGCCCAGCGTGTGGGTGACATACAGGAGCTGATAGACAGGGTGACAGAGATACAACAATATGCATTCTTAAGACACGTAATGCATAAAAAGGTAATAATCGACATCTATTTACATTATCTATAGTTATTGTCTCTTTTTATATATTGATCGTATTGTATTTATTTATTTCTGTTATTCTTTTTCTCTCTCTCTCTCTCTGAACCTTCCTCCTCACCCTACACAGTCCCTGGTGGGTGAATCTACTAGTGTGCAGCTGTGTGACCCTAGCACCGGGGCCGTGCGATACACCCTACACGTGGTGGACTCTATCAAAGCCAAAAGGGAACACAAATTTGCTGTTTTCATCGTGCCTCTAGGAAGGTGAGAGAGAGAGAGAGAGAGAGAGAGAGAGAGAGAGAGAGAGAGAGAGAGAGAGAGAGAGAGAGAGAGAGAGAGTGAGAGTGAGAGAGAGACCAAAACAAGCTAACACACCCAAACACACCTAACAGAACCAAAACACACCCTAACACAACCAAAACACACCCAAACACACCCAAACACACCCAAACACACCCAAACACACCCTAACACACCAAACACACCCAAAACACCAAAACACACCAAAACACACCAAAACACACTCAAACACACCTAACACCAAAACACACCAAAACACACCCTAACACACCCAAAACACACCCAAACACACCCAAACACACCCTAACACACCTAAACACACCCTAACACACCCAAACACACCAAAACACACCCAAACACACCCAAACACACCCTAACACAACCAAAACACACCCAAAACACAACCCAAACACACCCTAACACACCCTAAACACACACAAACACACCCAAACACACCCAAACACAACCAAAACACACCCTAACACACCCAAAACACACCCAAACACACCCAAACACACTCTAACACACCTTGCCTCATCCTTAGAGAGACGGAATGGCTGTTTGGAAGTGTGAAGGGGCGGGAACAGCTGTCGGAGAGTGCATGTGTATCTCGCCTCCTCGTAACGCACCTCCACCGCTGCGACGGACCCCAACGCACCCTACAGCAGATCCAAGATGAACTCTCACCCAAAGTCATGGAACTGGCACCCGCAGGCCTTCCCCCACATACTAAGGTGAGGGTTAGGGTGATAGGGTGAAGAATTAGGGTGATAAGGGTGAAAATAATAGTGTTGATTAGGTTAAAAATTAGGTGATTAGATTGAAATAGGGTGACATAATTCAATTCTCTCTCTCTCTCTCTCTCTCTCTCTCTCTCTCTCTCTCTCTCTCTCTCTCTCTCTCTCGTACAGGTTCCGTTCCTGTCGCTGGGTGAGGAGATGGGTGAGGTCAAGGAGGTCACCCGAGGCCACAGTGACCTCTCGGGTGCCTTCGTAGTGGAGGACATACACCCACCAGGGGCTCAGCCAATCAGGCGGCTCGTATTCCTGGGCAACCAAGCTGTCGTCCAATCAGAAGCCAGGATTTTAATGGGTCAGTTTTGGGAGGAGGAGGAGGAGGAGGAGGAGGAGGAGAGGAAGAAGATGAGAAGAAGAAGAAGGAGAAAAAAGAATAAATATAAATCAGAATAAAAAACAAAAATAAATGAATGAATTAACCTAACCTAACGTCTTTGAAATTCCAGAAACAGTGAAGAAAGAAGACAACAAGAAGAAGAAGAAGAAGAAGAAGAGAAAAGGAGGAGGAGGAGGAGGAGGAGCCGAAGGAGGAGGAGGAGGAGTAACAACAATTGACCTAACTCACCTCTCTTGTCACCACCACTTAGCAATGGTTACCGGATTGACTCTAACCCCCTCCTCCTCCTCCTCCTCCTCCTCCTCCTCCTCCTCCTCGGTCCTTGTGGTAGGCCTTGGGGGGGGTGCGCTTGCGTCTTTCATCCATTCTAGCTTCCCTAAGGTACGTGTGTGTGTGTGTGTGCGCGCGTGTGTGTGTGTGTGCGTGTGTATGTGTGTGTTATAATTCATGTTTTCTTCATTTTTATTTTATTATATTTTTTTCCTTCTAGCTGCATCCTCATTTTTTTTCCCTCTTCCTCTTCCTCCTCCTCCTCCTCTTTTTTTTAATTTTTTTATTCTCCTTCATCTTCCTCTTTTTCCTCTTCTTCTTCATCTTCTCTTCATAACATTATTTCCTCCTCCTCCTCCTCCTCCTTTTACAATCTTTTAAATTACCTTAAATCACATTAATCCCATTTATTTACTTATATACTAATCTCTTATTGTATTAGCTAATCCTCCTGCACCACCACCACCACCACCACCCAATCCTTCTCCACCCAATCTGTACAGGTGTGTGTGGTAGCAGTGGAGCTTGACGCGGCTGTGGTAGAGGTGGCAAAGAAGTGGTTTGGCTTTGTGGAGGGTGAGCGGATGAAAGTGGAAGTGTGTGACGGGTTGCAGTATGTGCGGACGGCTGCTCAGAAAGGTGAGAGAGAGAGAGAGAGAGAGAGAGAGAGTCATAGAAACAAGCTAAAAAAAAAAATGTTTAAATCTTACTCCCAAAAAATATCCTTCACTCCTACAGGACTCAAGTTTGATGCCATCCTATTTGACGTGGACTCCAAGGATACCACTGTAGGACTCAGCTGCCCTCCTACTGCCTTTGTAGAGCCTGCCTTCCTACAGCTAGTGGCGGAGTGTTTGGTGGAAGGAGGTAAGGAGGGATGGGAAGGGAAGGAGGGGTGGAGGGAGAGGGGAAGGAAGGAAGGAGGGAAGGAGAGGAAGAGAAAAGGAAAGAGAGAAAAAATGACAGAATATTATTAGCTATTAGAGGAAGGAAGGAAGGAAGAATAAATAAAATAAATAAATAACAATAATAATAATAAATAATAACCACAATTAACTCTCTCCCCCACAAAGGTGTTCTGATCATGAACTTAGTCTGCCGGGACGACGCGTTACGACACCAATTAATATCCGAGATCCAAGTTGTATTTCCCTCGGTACTAATGCAAGAGATACCCGAGGAGGTGAACTGCGTCTTGCACTGTAGCCGAGGGAACAAAGGTGATATAGAGGCATTGAAGGAAAGGTTTGAAGTAAATGTTTGCAGTTTTAGTAAGTCATTTGAAGGAAGGAATGAAGATGTTGTAGAGAGTTTAAGTGAAATGGTGAAGAATGTGAGTGTTTTGTAGTTATTATTGTTCTTGTGTGTGTGTGTTTGTCTCTCTCTCTCTCTCTCTCTCTCTTTCTCTCTCTTTGTGTGTTAGTTTTTTTTTTGTCTTGCTGTCTATTTATATCTCACTGTCTCTATTTATCTCTTTCTCTCTGTCTATTTATTTATTTATCTATTTATCTCTCTATTTGTGTGTCTCTATCTATCTATCTCTCATTTGGTTTGAATATTTGTGTGTCTCTCTCTCTCTATCTATCTCTTATTTGTTTTCATTATTGTTAAACTTTGCGTTGAGAGAAAAGCTTATAATCAACATATTCCTCAATAAATAAATACTCGTGAATAATGAACATATTTATTGGTTAATTCAACCACAAAACCAACAGTGAATATTAAAAGTTAAGTTAAGATAAGTGTTTGAATTAGAAAAAATAACATAATGAATTCAAGTTTGTCTATACATGAAAGTCAGTAGTAGTAGTAGTAGTAGTAGCATAAGAATTGAGGAGACTGCAAGAGGCCAGTTAATGACCTACACGAGGCAGTTCCTTGTCTCCCACCCTTGGAATAATCCAATATTTATCCATCCCACCTGTCATCCCTATCCATATTCTGATCCAACCGTCTTTTAAAGCTACCTATTAACTCACCACTTACTACGTGTCTACCCAGCCTATTCCAATCGTTCACCACTCTGTTAGTGAACCAATATCTACCTATGTCTGTCCTGAATCTAAGTTTTTCTACCTTGTACCCATTTCCACGTGTCCTATCCTGACTACTACTAATGATGATGATAACACACACACACACACACACACGTACACACACACACACACGTACACACACACACACCTTTTAACGACCTTATTGCCGTGTGTGTGTGTGTGTGTGTGTGTGTGTGTGTGTGTGTATGTGTGTCAGACTTGAGCCTGTACCGCTAGCAGCCAGACGACCTCTAACACAGTGATAATATTTCTTGGTTTTAAACCTTCCCTGTTCCTCTACATGTCATTTTGAGGGATGGAGGAGCAGTAACACATCATTCCTCACCATTAATAGTGGTTGGATATAAAGAAAACAGTGCCTATTAAGTGTAATAACTTGATAGAACATAACAGAACAGATCTTCTTCTGTGACCGCTAGCAGCCGACAGCACCTCCAACATGGTGGTAATATTTCTTCGTTTTAAACCTTCCCTGTTCCTCTACATGTCGTTTTGAGGGATGGAGGAACAGTAACATGTTATTCTTCACCATTAATAGCGGTTGGATATAAAGAAAACATTATCTATTAAGCGTAAATAGCCGTTAGGTGGCGGCCGTGCGTTGACTACTGGGTCACGTATATATTAAACCAAAATTGAGATTATTATTATGCACAGGAAAGCAATTATATATACTTTAAAAAATCGTCTGAAATGCCTATCCGTTTCCTACATAAACATTTATTATATTTGATTCGTATTTATTTCATGAAAAATGTTTATTTCTAAGGTCAATCATAAAATCGAATAATCGAATAAAGCAATACTAATGAAATTAAACCAATATAAACCATATAATAGAATATATAAAAAGTATTCAAATCGAAAGTAAAGCCTAAATGAACCATAACACAAAGAAAAACGGAAAATACAACGAACAAATGAGGAAAAAAACACTAATTATTTGTTTACATCCAAGAGTGTTAATTATAGCGTGTTAGGTACAGTAAAAGAAGTGTTAGGACATGGTGACTTACAAGGATAGAGATGAAGGAGAGTGTGGTGTGTTGAGAGTGTGTTTTGGTGGGCAGACAAGGTAGCGGGCTAACAGGCTAATGGGCTAACAGGCTAACGGGCTGACGGTAGCAATAAGGACGTGCGGTATAGACAAACATACCAGTATACCGAAGAGATAATATCAAGAAATAATAGTTTTGTAAGCGGTGTTTTCATACTCAGTTGGACTGAACTTGGCGGGAAGGAAGTGATAATATTTCTTCGTTTTAAACCTTCCCTGTTCCTCTACATGTCATTTTGAGGGATGGAGGAGCAGTAACACATCATTCTTCACCATTAATAGTCGAGAGATATCAAGAAAACACTGCCTATTAAGCGTAAGTAACCTAATATATGAACATCAAGGTGGCGGCCGTGTGTTGACTGCTAGGTCACGTATATATTAAACCAAAATTGAGATTATTATTATGCACAGGAAAGCAATTATATATACTTTAAAAAATCGACTGAAGTACCTAACTGACAGTTGTACAGTTTAATTAGGTGTATCAGATGCTGTAATGATATTTCCAATATCTCTAATAGCTTTCGAGAAAATTAGGAGGAAAGTCATGTTTTTATATAAATATAAAGTTTAATTTTACTGCGTAATTATTAGTCATAGAACAAATATTAATGATTTCAGTTTCACAGTTTAATTAGGTCTATCAGATGCTGCAGTGATATTTCCAATATCTCTAATAGCTTTCGAGAAAATGAGGAGGAAATTCATGTTTTTATATAAATATTAAGTTTCATTTTTCTGCCTAATTATTAGTCATAGAACAAATATTCATAATGACAGTTGTACAGTTTAATTAGGTGTATCAGATGCTGCAATCATATTTCCAATATCTCTAATAGCTTTCGGGAAAATGAGGAGGAAAGTCATGTTTTTATATAAATATTAAGTTTCATTTTACTGCGTAACTATTAGTCATAGAACAAATATTCATAATCACAGTTGTAGAGTTTAATTAGTTGTATCAGAAGCTGCAATGATATTTCCAATATCTCTAATAGCTTTCGAGAAAATGACGAGGAAAATAATTTTTTTATATAAAAATACGGTTTTATTTAACTGCGTAATTATTAGTCATAGAACAAATATTCATAATATCAGTTGTACAGTAGAATTAGGTGTATCAGATGATGCAATGATATTTCCAATATCTCTAATAGCTTTCGAGAAAACGAGGAAGAAAGTAATTTAAAAAAAAGTAAAATTCAGTATTTATTAGTACTAGTGAAAATATTCATAATGACAGTAGTAGATATTAATCAGGTCTATCAGATGCTGCAATGATATTTCCAATATCTCTAATAGCTTTCGAGAAAATGAGGAGGAATATCATGTTTTTATATAAATATATAGTTTCATTTTACTGCGTAATTATTAGTCATAGAACAAATATTCATAATGTCGAATTTACAGTTTAATTAGGTCTATCAGATGCTGCAGTGATATTTCAAATATCTCTAATAGCTCTCGAGAAAATGAGGAGGAAAATTATGTTTATATAAAAATATTAAGTTTCATTTTACTGAGTAATTATTAGTCATAGAACAAATATTCATAATGACAGTTGTAGAGTTTAATTAGGTGTATCAGATGCTGTAATGATATTTCCAATATCTCTAATAGCTTTCGAGAAAATTAGGAGGAAAGTCATGTTTTTATATAAATATAAAGTTTAATTTTACTGCGTAATTATTAGTCATAGAACAAATATTAATGATTTCAGTTTCACAGTTTAATTAGGTCTATCAGATGCTGCAGTGATATTTCCAATATCTCTAATAGCTTTCGAGAAAATGAGGAGGAAATTCATGTTTTTATATAAATATTAAGTTTCATTTTTCTGCCTAATTATTAGTCATAGAACAAATATTCATAATGACAGTTGTACAGTTTAATTAGGTGTATCAGATGCTGCAATCATATTTCCAATATCTCTAATAGCTTTCGGGAAAATGAGGAGGAAAGTCATGTTTTTATATAAATATTAAGTTTCATTTTACTGCGTAACTATTAGTCATAGAACAAATATTCATAATCATAGTTGTAGAGTTTAATTAGTTGTATCAGAAGCTGCAATGATATTTCCAATATCTCTAATAGCTTTCGAGAAAATGACGAGGAAAATCATTTTTTTATATAAAAATACGGTTTTATTTAACTGCGTAATTATTAGTCATAGAACAAATATTCATAATATCAGTTGTACAGTAGAATTAGGTGTATCAGATGATGCAATGATATTTCCAATATCTCTAATAGCTTTCGAGAAAACGAGGAAGAAAGTAATTTAAAAAAAAGTCAAAATTCAGTATTTATTAGTACTAATGAAAATATTCATAATGACAGTAGTAGATATTAATCAGGTCTATCAGATGCTGCAATGATATTTCCAATATCTCTAATAGCTTTCGAGAAAATGAGGAGGAATGTCATGTTTTTATATAAATATATAGTTTCATTTTACTGCGTAATTATTAGTCATAGAACAAATATTCATAATGTCGAATTTACAATTTAATTAGGTCTATCAGATGCTGCAGTGATATTTCAAATATCTCTAATAGCTCTCGAGAAAATGAGGAGGAAAATTATGTTTATATAAAAATATTAAGTTTCATTTTACTGAGTAATTATTAGTCATAGAACAAATATTCATAATGACAGTTGTAGAGTTTAATTAGGTGTATCAGATGCTGTAATGATATTTCCAATATCTCTAATAGCTTTCGAGAAAATTAGGAGGAAAGTCATGTTTTTATATAAATATAAAGTTTAATTTTACTGCGTAATTATTAGTCATAGAACAAATATTAATGATTTCAGTTTCACAGTTTAATTAGGTCTATCAGATGCTGCAGTGATATTTCCAATATCTCTAATAGCTTTCGAGAAAATGAGGAGGAAATTCATGTTTTTATATAAATATTAAGTTTCATTTTTCTGCCTAATTATTAGTCATAGAACAAATATTCATAATGACAGTTGTACAGTTTAATTAGGTGTATCAGATGCTGCAATCATATTTCCAATATCTCTAATAGCTTTCGGGAAAATGAGGAGGAAAGTCATGTTTTTATATAAATATTAAGTTTCATTTTACTGCGTAACTATTAGTCATAGAACAAATATTCATAATCATAGTTGTAGAGTTTAATTAGTTGTATCAGAAGCTGCAATGATATTTCCAATATCTCTAATAGCTTTCGAGAAAATGACGAGGAAAATCATTTTTTTATATAAAAATACGGTTTTATTTAACTGCGTAATTATTAGTCATAGAACAAATATTCATAATATCAGTTGTACAGTAGAATTAGGTGTATCAGATGATGCAATGATATTTCCAATATCTCTAATAGCTTTCGAGAAAACGAGGAAGAAAGTAATTTAAAAAAAAGTAAAATTCAGTATTTATTAGTACTAATGAAAATATTCATAATGACAGTAGTAGATATTAATCAGGTCTATCAGATGCTGCAATGATATTTCCAATATCTCTAATAGCTTTCGAGAAAATGAGGAGGAATGTCATGTTTTTATATAAATATATAGTTTCATTTTACTGCGTAATTATTAGTCATAGAACAAATATTCATAATGTCGAATTTACAATTTAATTAGGTCTATCAGATGCTGCAGTGATATTTCAAATATCTCTAATAGCTCTCGAGAAAATGAGGAGGAAAATTATGTTTATATAAAAATATTAAGTTTCATTTTACTGAGTAATTATTAGTCATAGAACAAATATTCATAATGACAGTTGTAGAGTTTAATTAGGTGTATCAGATGCTGTAATGATATTTCCAATATCTCTAATAGCTTTCGAGAAAATTAGGAGGAAAGTCATGTTTTTATATAAATATAAAGTTTAATTTTACTGCGTAATTATTAGTCATAGAACAAATATTAATGATTTCAGTTTCACAGTTTAATTAGGTCTATCAGATGCTGCAGTGATATTTCCAATATCTCTAATAGCTTTCGAGAAAATGAGGAGGAAATTCATGTTTTTATATAAATATTAAGTTTCATTTTTCTGCCTAATTATTAGTCATAGAACAAATATTCATAATGACAGTTGTACAGTTTAATTAGGTGTATCAGATGCTGCAATCATATTTCTAATATCTCTAATAGCTTTCGGGAAAATGAGGAGGAAAGTCATGTTTTTATATAAATATTAAGTTTCATTTTACTGCGTAACTATTAGTCATAGAACAAATATTCATAATCACAGTTGTAGAGTTTAATTAGTTGTATCAGAAGCTGCAATGATATTTCCAATATCTCTAATAGCTTTCGAGAAAATGACGAGGAAAATAATTTTTTTATATAAAAATACGGTTTTATTTAACTGCGTAATTATTAGTCATAGAACAAATATTCATAATATCAGTTGTACAGTAGAATTAGGTGTATCAGATGATACAATGATATTTCCAATATCTCTAATAGCTTTCGAGAAAACGAGGAAGAAAGTAATTTAAAAAAAAGTAAAATTCAGTATTTATTAGTACTAGTGAAAATATTCATAATGACAGTAGTAGATATTAATCAGGTCTATCAGATGCTGCAATGATATTTCCAATATCTCTAATAGCTTTCGAGAAAATGAGGAGGAATATCATGTTTTTATATAAATATATAGTTTCATTTTACTGCGTAATTATTAGTCATAGAACAAATATTCATAATGTCGAATTTACAGTTTAATTAGGTCTATCAGATGCTGCAGTGATATTTCAAATATCTCTAATAGCTCTCGAGAAAATGAGGAGGAAAATTATGTTTATATAAAAATATTAAGTTTCATTTTACTGAGTAATTATTAGTCATAGAACAAATATTCATAATGACAGTTGTAGAGTTTAATTAGGTGTATCAGATGCTGTAATGATATTTCCAATATCTCTAATAGCTTTCGAGAAAATTAGGAGGAAAGTCATGTTTTTATATAAATATAAAGTTTAATTTTACTGCGTAATTATTAGTCATAGAACAAATATTAATGATTTCAGTTTCACAGTTTAATTAGGTCTATCAGATGCTGCAGTGATATTTCCAATATCTCTAATAGCTTTCGAGAAAATGAGGAGGAAATTCATGTTTTTATATAAATATTAAGTTTCATTTTTCTGCCTAATTATTAGTCATAGAACAAATATTCATAATGACAGTTGTACAGTTTAATTAGGTGTATCAGATGCTGCAATCATATTTCCAATATCTCTAATAGCTTTCGGGAAAATGAGGAGGAAAGTCATGTTTTTATATAAATATTAAGTTTCATTTTACTGCGTAACTATTAGTCATAGAACAAATATTCATAATCACAGTTGTAGAGTTTAATTAGTTGTATCAGAAGCTGCAATGATATTTCCAATATCTCTAATAGCTTTCGAGAAAATGACGAGGAAAATAATTTTTTTATATAAAAATACGGTTTTATTTAACTGCGTAATTATTAGTCATAGAACAAATATTCATAATATCAGTTGTACAGTAGAATTAGGTGTATCAGATGATGCAATGATATTTCCAATATCTCTAATAGCTTTCGAGAAAACGAGGAAGAAAGTAATTTAAAAAAAAGTAAAATTCAGTATTTATTAGTACTAGTGAAAATATTCATAATGACAGTAGTAGATATTAATCAGGTCTATCAGATGCTGCAATGATATTTCCAATATCTCTAATAGCTTTCGAGAAAATGAGGAGGAATGTCATGTTTTTATATAAATATATAGTTTCATTTTACTGCGTAATTATTAGTCATAGAACAAATATTCATAATGTCGAATTTACAGTTTAATTAGGTCTATCAGATGCTGCAGTGATATTTCAAATATCTCTAATAGCTCTCGAGAAAATGAGGAGGAAAATTATGTTTATATAAAAATATTAAGTTTCATTTTACTGAGTAATTATTAGTCATAGAACAAATATTCATAATGACAGTTGTAGAGTTTAATTAGGTGTATCAGATGCTGTAATGATATTTCCAATATCTCTAATAGCTTTCGAGAAAATTAGGAGGAAAGTCATGTTTTTATATAAATATAAAGTTTAATTTTACTGCGTAATTATTAGTCATAGAACAAATATTAATGATTTCAGTTTCACAGTTTAATTAGGTCTATCAGATGCTGCAGTGATATTTCCAATATCTCTAATAGCTTTCGAGAAAATGAGGAGGAAATTCATGTTTTTATATAAATATTAAGTTTCATTTTTCTGCCTAATTATTAGTCATAGAACAAATATTCATAATGACAGTTGTACAGTTTAATTAGGTGTATCAGATGCTGCAATCATATTTCCAATATCTCTAATAGCTTTCGGGAAAATGAGGAGGAAAGTCATGTTTTTATATAAATATTAAGTTTCATTTTACTGCGTAACTATTAGTCATAGAACAAATATTCATAATCATAGTTGTAGAGTTTAATTAGTTGTATCAGAAGCTGCAATGATATTTCCAATATCTCTAATAGCTTTCGAGAAAATGACGAGGAAAATCATTTTTTTATATAAAAATACGGTTTTATTTAACTGCGTAATTATTAGTCATAGAACAAATATTCATAATATCAGTTGTACAGTAGAATTAGGTGTATCAGATGATGCAATGATATTTCCAATATCTCTAATAGCTTTCGAGAAAACGAGGAAGAAAGTAATTAAAAAAAAGTAAAATTCAGTATTTATTAGTACTAATGAAAATATTCATAATGACAGTAGTAGATATTAATCAGGTCTATCAGATGCTGCAATGATATTTCCAATATCTCTAATAGCTTTCGAGAAAATGAGGAGGAATGTCATGTTTTTATATAAATATATAGTTTCATTTTACTGCGTAATTATTAGTCATAGAACAAATATTCATAATGTCGAATTTACAATTTAATTAGGTCTATCAGATGCTGCAGTGATATTTCAAATATCTCTAATAGCTCTCGAGAAAATGAGGAGGAAAATTATGTTTATATAAAAATATTAAGTTTCATTTTACTGAGTAATTATTAGTCATAGAACAAATATTCATAATGACAGTTGTAGAGTTTAATTAGGTGTATCAGATGCTGTAATGATATTTCCAATATCTCTAATAGCTTTCGAGAAAATTAGGAGGAAAGTCATGTTTTTATATAAATATAAAGTTTAATTTTACTGCGTAATTATTAGTCATAGAACAAATATTAATGATTTCAGTTTCACAGTTTAATTAGGTCTATCAGATGCTGCAGTGATATTTCCAATATCTCTAATAGCTTTCGAGAAAATGAGGAGGAAATTCATGTTTTTATATAAATATTAAGTTTCATTTTTCTGCCTAATTATTAGTCATAGAACAAATATTCATAATGACAGTTGTACAGTTTAATTAGGTGTATCAGATGCTGCAATCATATTTCCAATATCTCTAATAGCTTTCGGGAAAATGAGGAGGAAAGTCATGTTTTTATATAAATATTAAGTTTCATTTTACTGCGTAACTATTAGTCATAGAACAAATATTCATAATCATAGTTGTAGAGTTTAATTAGTTGTATCAGAAGCTGCAATGATATTTCCAATATCTCTAATAGCTTTCGAGAAAATGACGAGGAAAATCATTTTTTTATATAAAAATACGGTTTTATTTAACTGCGTAATTATTAGTCATAGAACAAATATTCATAATATCAGTTGTACAGTAGAATTAGGTGTATCAGATGATGCAATGATATTTCCAATATCTCTAATAGCTTTCGAGAAAACGAGGAAGAAAGTAATTTAAAAAAAAGTAAAATTCAGTATTTATTAGTACTAGTGAAAATATTCATAATGACAGTAGTAGATATTAATCAGGTCTATCAGATGCTGCAATGATATTTCCAATATCTCTAATAGCTTTCGAGAAAATGAGGAGGAATGTCATGTTTTTATATAAATATATAGTTTCATTTTACTGCGTAATTATTAGTCATAGAACAAATATTCATAATGTCGAATTTACAATTTAATTAGGTCTATCAGATGCTGCAGTGATATTTCAAATATCTCTAATAGCTCTCGAGAAAATGAGGAGGAAAATTATGTTTATATAAAAATATTAAGTTTCATTTTACTGAGTAATTATTAGTCATAGAACAAATATTCATAATGACAGTTGTAGAGTTTAATTAGGTGTATCAGATGCTGTAATGATATTTCCAATATCTCTAATAGCTTTCGAGAAAATTAGGAGGAAAGTCATGTTTTTATATAAATATAAAGTTTAATTTTACTGCGTAATTATTAGTCATAGAACAAATATTAATGATTTCAGTTTCACAGTTTAATTAGGTCTATCAGATGCTGCAGTGATATTTCCAATATCTCTAATAGCTTTCGAGAAAATGAGGAGGAAATTCATGTTTTTATATAAATATTAAGTTTCATTTTTCTGCCTAATTATTAGTCATAGAACAAATATTCATAATGACAGTTGTACAGTTTAATTAGGTGTATCAGATGCTGCAATCATATTTCCAATATCTCTAATAGCTTTCGGGAAAATGAGGAGGAAAGTCATGTTTTTATATAAATATTAAGTTTCATTTTACTGCGTAACTATTAGTCATAGAACAAATATTCATAATCACAGTTGTAGAGTTTAATTAGTTGTATCAGAAGCTGCAATGATATTTCCAATATCTCTAATAGCTTTCGAGAAAATGACGAGGAAAATAATTTTTTTATATAAAAATACGGTTTTATTTAACTGCGTAATTATTAGTCATAGAACAAATATTCATAATATCAGTTGTACAGTAGAATTAGGTGTATCAGATGATGCAATGATATTTCCAATATCTCTAATAGCTTTCGAGAAAACGAGGAAGAAAGTAATTTAAAAAAAAGTAAAATTCAGTATTTATTAGTACTAGTGAAAATATTCATAATGACAGTAGTAGATATTAATCAGGTCTATCAGATGCTGCAATGATATTTCCAATATCTCTAATAGCTTTCGAGAAAATGAGGAGGAATGTCATGTTTTTATATAAATATATAGTTTCATTTTACTGCGTAATTATTAGTCATAGAACAAATATTCATAATGTCGAATTTACAGTTTAATTAGGTCTATCAGATGCTGCAGTGATATTTCAAATATCTCTAATAGCTCTCGAGAAAATGAGGAGGAAAATTATGTTTATATAAAAATATTAAGTTTCATTTTACTGAGTAATTATT
Source organism: Metacarcinus magister (assembly GCA_029783475.1). Taxonomy (NCBI): domain Eukaryota; kingdom Metazoa; phylum Arthropoda; class Malacostraca; order Decapoda; family Cancridae; genus Metacarcinus; species Metacarcinus magister. Next base: position 341,930 of record JAPQNM010000027.1, read on the forward strand.
AGTCATAGAACAAATATTCATAATGACAGTTGTAGAGTTTAATTAGGTGTATCAGATGCTGTAATGATATTTCCAATATCTCTAATAGCTTTCGAGAAAATTAGGAGGAAAGTCATGTTTTTATATAAATATAAAGTTTAATTTTACTGCGTAATTATTAGTCATAGAACAAATATTAATGATTTCAGTTTCACAGTTTAATTAGGTCTATCAGATGCTGCAGTGATATTTCCAATATCTCTAATAGCTTTCGAGAAAATGAGGAGGAAATTCATGTTTTTATATAAATATTAAGTTTCATTTTTCTGCCTAATTATTAGTCATAGAACAAATATTCATAATGACAGTTGTACAGTTTAATTAGGTGTATCAGATGCTGCAATCATATTTCCAATATCTCTAATAGCTTTCGGGAAAATGAGGAGGAAAGTCATGTTTTTATATAAATATTAAGTTTCATTTTACTGCGTAACTATTAGTCATAGAACAAATATTCATAATCATAGTTGTAGAGTTTAATTAGTTGTATCAGAAGCTGCAATGATATTTCCAATATCTCTAATAGCTTTCGAGAAAATGACGAGGAAAATCATTTTTTTATATAAAAATACGGTTTTATTTAACTGCGTAATTATTAGTCATAGAACAAATATTCATAATATCAGTTGTACAGTAGAATTAGGTGTATCAGATGATGCAATGATATTTCCAATATCTCTAATAGCTTTCGAGAAAACGAGGAAGAAAGTAATTAAAAAAAAAGTAAAATTCAGTATTTATTAGTACTAATGAAAATATTCATAATGACAGTAGTAGATATTAATCAGGTCTATCAGATGCTGCAATGATATTTCCAATATCTCTAATAGCTTTCGAGAAAATGAGGAGGAATGTCATGTTTTTATATAAATATATAGTTTCATTTTACTGCGTAATTATTAGTCATAGAACAAATATTCATAATGTCGAATTTACAATTTAATTAGGTCTATCAGATGCTGCAGTGATATTTCAAATATCTCTAATAGCTCTCGAGAAAATGAGGAGGAAAATTATGTTTATATAAAAATATTAAGTTTCATTTTACTGAGTAATTATTAGTCATAGAACAAATATTCATAATGACAGTTGTAGAGTTTAATTAGGTGTATCAGATGCTGTAATGATATTTCCAATATCTCTAATAGCTTTCGAGAAAATTAGGAGGAAAGTCATGTTTTTATATAAATATAAAGTTTAATTTTACTGCGTAATTATTAGTCATAGAACAAATATTAATGATTTCAGTTTCACAGTTTAATTAGGTCTATCAGATGCTGCAGTGATATTTCCAATATCTCTAATAGCTTTCGAGAAAATGAGGAGGAAATTCATGTTTTTATATAAATATTAAGTTTCATTTTTCTGCCTAATTATTAGTCATAGAACAAATATTCATAATGACAGTTGTACAGTTTAATTAGGTGTATCAGATGCTGCAATCATATTTCCAATATCTCTAATAGCTTTCGGGAAAATGAGGAGGAAAGTCATGTTTTTATATAAATATTAAGTTTCATTTTACTGCGTAACTATTAGTCATAGAACAAATATTCATAATCATAGTTGTAGAGTTTAATTAGTTGTATCAGAAGCTGCAATGATATTTCCAATATCTCTAATAGCTTTCGAGAAAATGACGAGGAAAATCATTTTTTTATATAAAAATACGGTTTTATTTAACTGCGTAATTATTAGTCATAGAACAAATATTCATAATATCAGTTGTACAGTAGAATTAGGTGTATCAGATGATGCAATGATATTTCCAATATCTCTAATAGCTTTCGAGAAAACGAGGAAGAAAGTAATTTAAAAAAAAGTAAAATTCAGTATTTATTAGTACTAGTGAAAATATTCATAATGACAGTAGTAGATATTAATCAGGTCTATCAGATGCTGCAATGATATTTCCAATATCTCTAATAGCTTTCGAGAAAATGAGGAGGAATGTCATGTTTTTATATAAATATATAGTTTCATTTTACTGCGTAATTATTAGTCATAGAACAAATATTCATAATGTCGAATTTACAGTTTAATTAGGTCTATCAGATGCTGCAGTGATATTTCAAATATCTCTAATAGCTCTCGAGAAAATGAGGAGGAAAATTATGTTTATATAAAAATATTAAGTTTCATTTTACTGAGTAATTATTAGTCATAGAACAAATATTCATAATGACAGTTGTAGAGTTTAATTAGGTGTATCAGATGCTGTAATGATATTTCCAATATCTCTAATAGCTTTCGAGAAAATTAGGAGGAAAGTCATGTTTTTATATAAATATAAAGTTTAATTTTACTGCGTAATTATTAGTCATAGAACAAATATTAATGATTTCAGTTTCACAGTTTAATTAGGTCTATCAGATGCTGCAGTGATATTTCCAATATCTCTAATAGCTTTCGAGAAAATGAGGAGGAAATTCATGTTTTTATATAAATATTAAGTTTCATTTTTCTGCCTAATTATTAGTCATAGAACAAATATTCATAATGACAGTTGTACAGTTTAATTAGGTGTATCAGATGCTGCAATCATATTTCCAATATCTCTAATAGCTTTCGGGAAAATGAGGAGGAAAGTCATGTTTTTATATAAATATTAAGTTTCATTTTACTGCGTAACTATTAGTCATAGAACAAATATTCATAATCACAGTTGTAGAGTTTAATTAGTTGTATCAGAAGCTGCAATGATATTTCCAATATCTCTAATAGCTTTCGAGAAAATGACGAGGAAAATCATTTTTTTATATAAAAATACGGTTTTATTTAACTGCGTAATTATTAGTCATAGAACAAATATTCATAATATCAGTTGTACAGTAGAATTAGGTGTATCAGATGATGCAATGATATTTCCAATATCTCTAATAGCTTTCGAGAAAACGAGGAAGAAAGTAATTAAAAAAAAGTAAAATTCAGTATTTATTAGTACTAGTGAAAATATTCATAATGACAGTAGTAGATATTAATCAGGTCTATCAGATGCTGCAATGATATTTCCAATATCTCTAATAGCTTTCGAGAAAATGAGGAGGAATGTCATGTTTTTATATAAATATATAGTTTCATTTTACTGCGTAATTATTAGTCATAGAACAAATATTCATAATGTCGAATTTACAGTTTAATTAGGTCTATCAGATGCTGCAGTGATATTTCAAATATCTCTAATAGCTCTCGAGAAAATGAGGAGGAAAATTATGTTTATATAAAAATATTAAGTTTCATTTTACTGAGTAATTATTAGTCATAGAACAAATATTCATAATGACAGTTGTAGAGTTTAATTAGGTGTATCAGATGCTGTAATGATATTTCCAATATCTCTAATAGCTTTCGAGAAAATTAGGAGGAAAGTCATGTTTTTATATAAATATAAAGTTTAATTTTACTGCGTAATTATTAGTCATAGAACAAATATTAATGATTTCAGTTTCACAGTTTAATTAGGTCTATCAGATGCTGCAGTGATATTTCCAATATCTCTAATAGCTTTCGAGAAAATGAGGAGGAAATTCATGTTTTTATATAAATATTAAGTTTCATTTTTCTGCCTAATTATTAGTCATAGAACAAATATTCATAATGACAGTTGTACAGTTTAATTAGGTGTATCAGATGCTGCAATCATATTTCCAATATCTCTAATAGCTTTCGGGAAAATGAGGAGGAAAGTCATGTTTTTATATAAATATTAAGTTTCATTTTACTGCGTAACTATTAGTCATAGAACAAATATTCATAATCACAGTTGTAGAGTTTAATTAGTTGTATCAGAAGCTGCAATGATATTTCCAATATCTCTAATAGCTTTCGAGAAAATGACGAGGAAAATAATTTTTTTATATAAAAATACGGTTTTATTTAACTGCGTAATTATTAGTCATAGAACAAATATTCATAATATCAGTTGTACAGTAGAATTAGGTGTATCAGATGATGCAATGATATTTCCAATATCTCTAATAGCTTTCGAGAAAACGAGGAAGAAAGTAATTTAAAAAAAAGTAAAATTCAGTATTTATTAGTACTAGTGAAAATATTCATAATGACAGTAGTAGATATTAATCAGGTCTATCAGATGCTGCAATGATATTTCCAATATCTCTAATAGCTTTCGAGAAAATGAGGAGGAATGTCATGTTTTTATATAAATATATAGTTTCATTTTACTGCGTAATTATTAGTCATAGAACAAATATTCATAATGTCGAATTTACAGTTTAATTAGGTCTATCAGATGCTGCAGTGATATTTCAAATATCTCTAATAGCTCTCGAGAAAATGAGGAGGAAAATTATGTTTATATAAAAATATTAAGTTTCATTTTACTGAGTAATTATTAGTCATAGAACAAATATTCATAATGACAGTTGTAGAGTTTAATTAGGTGTATCAGATGCTGTAATGATATTTCCAATATCTCTAATAGCTTTCGAGAAAATTAGGAGGAAAGTCATGTTTTTATATAAATATAAAGTTTAATTTTACTGCGTAATTATTAGTCATAGAACAAATATTAATGATTTCAGTTTCACAGTTTAATTAGGTCTATCAGATGCTGCAGTGATATTTCCAATATCTCTAATAGCTTTCGAGAAAATGAGGAGGAAATTCATGTTTTTATATAAATATTAAGTTTCATTTTTCTGCCTAATTATTAGTCATAGAACAAATATTCATAATGACAGTTGTACAGTTTAATTAGGTGTATCAGATGCTGCAATCATATTTCCAATATCTCTAATAGCTTTCGGGAAAATGAGGAGGAAAGTCATGTTTTTATATAAATATTAAGTTTCATTTTACTGCGTAACTATTAGTCATAGAACAAATATTCATAATCACAGTTGTAGAGTTTAATTAGTTGTATCAGAAGCTGCAATGATATTTCCAATATCTCTAATAGCTTTCGAGAAAATGACGAGGAAAATCAATTTTTTTATATAAAAATACGGTTTTATTTAACTGCGTAATTATTAGTCATAGAACAAATATTCATAATATCAGTTGTACATTTTTATTAGGTGTATCAGATGATGCAATGATATTTCCAATATCTCTAATAGCTTTCGAGAAAACGAGGAAGAAAGTAATTTAAAAAAAAAGTAAAATTCAGTATTTATTAGTACTAGTGAAAATATTCATAATGACAGTAGTAGATATTAATCAGGTCTATCAGATGCTGCAATGATATTTCCAATATCTCTAATAGCTTTCGAGAAAATGAGGAGGAATGTCATGTTTTTATATAAATATATAGTTTCATTTTACTGCGTAATTATTAGTCATAGAACAAATATTCATAATGTCGAATTTACAGTTTAATTAGGTCTATCAGATGCTGCAGTGATATTTCAAATATCTCTAATAGCTCTCGAGAAAATGAGGAGGAAAATTATGTTTATATAAAAATATTAAGTTTCATTTTACTGAGTAATTATTAGTCATAGAACAAATATTCATAATGACAGTTGTAGAGTTTAATTAGGTGTATCAGATGCTGTAATGATATTTCCAATATCTCTAATAGCTTTCGAGAAAATTAGGAGGAAAGTCATGTTTTTATATAAATATAAAGTTTAATTTTACTGCGTAATTATTAGTCATAGAACAAATATTAATGATTTCAGTTTCACAGTTTAATTAGGTCTATCAGATGCTGCAGTGATATTTCCAATATCTCTAATAGCTTTCGAGAAAATGAGGAGGAAATTCATGTTTTTATATAAATATTAAGTTTCATTTTTCTGCCTAATTATTAGTCATAGAACAAATATTCATAATGACAGTTGTACAGTTTAATTAGGTGTATCAGATGCTGCAATCATATTTCCAATATCTCTAATAGCTTTCGGGAAAATGAGGAGGAAAGTCATGTTTTTATATAAATATTAAGTTTCATTTTACTGCGTAACTATTAGTCATAGAACAAATATTCATAATCACAGTTGTAGAGTTTAATTAGTTGTATCAGAAGCTGCAATGATATTTCCAATATCTCTAATAGCTTTCGAGAAAATGACGAGGAAAATCATTTTTTTATATAAAAATACGGTTTTATTTAACTGCGTAATTATTAGTCATAGAACAAATATTCATAATATCAGTTGTACAGTAGAATTAGGTGTATCAGATGATGCAATGATATTTCCAATATCTCTAATAGCTTTCGAGAAAACGAGGAAGAAAGTAATTTAAAAAAAAGTAAAATTCAGTATTTATTAGTACTAGTGAAAATATTCATAATGACAGTAGTAGATATTAATCAGGTCTATCAGATGCTGCAATGATATTTCCAATATCTCTAATAGCTTTCGAGAAAATGAGGAGGAATGTCATGTTTTTATATAAATATATAGTTTCATTTTACTGCGTAATTATTAGTCATAGAACAAATATTCATAATGTCAAATTTACAGTTTAATTAGGTCTATCAGATGCTGCAGTGATATTTCCAATATCTCTAATAGCTTTCGAGAAAATGAGGAGGAAATTCATGTTTTTATATAAATATTAAGTTTCATTTTTACTGCGTAATTATTAGTCATAGAACAAATATTCATAATGACAGTTGTACAGTTTAATTAGTTGTATCAGAAGCTGCAATGATATTTCCAATATCTCTAATAGCTTTCGAGAAAAGGAGGAGGAAAGTCATGTTTTTATATAAATATAAAGTTTAATTTTACTGCGTAATTATTAGTCATAGAACAAATATTAGTAATGTCAGTTTTACAGTTTAATTAGGTCTATCAGATGCTGCAGTGATATTTCCAATATCTCTAACAGCTTTCGAGAAAATGAGGAGGAAATTCATGTTTTTATATAAATATTAAGTTTCATTTTTCTGCCTAATTATTAGTCATAGAACAAATATTCATAATGACAGTTGTACAGTTTAATTAGGTGTATCAGATGCTGCAATGATATTTCCAATATCTCTAATAGCTTTCGGGAAAATGAGGAGGAAAGTCATGTTTTTAAATAAATATTAAGTTTCATTTTACTGCGTAATTATTAGTCATAGAAAAAATATTCATAAATCAGTTGTACAGTTTAATTAGGTGTATCAGCTGCTGCAATGATATTTCCAATATCTCTAATAGCTTTCGAGAAAATGAGGAGGAAAGTCATGTTTTTTAAATAAATATAAGTTTCATTTTACTGCGTAATTATTAGTCATAGAACAAATATTCATAATATCAGTTGTACAGTTTAATTAGGTCTATCAGATGCTGCAATGATATTTCCAATATCTCTAAAGCTTTCGAGAAAACGAGGAAGAAATTATTTTTTATAAAAAAGTAGTAAATTCAGTATTTATCGTAATTATTAGTACTAGATGACAAATATTCATAATGACAGTAGTATAGATATTAAATCAGGTCTATCAGATGCTGCAATGATATTTCCAATATCTCTAATAGCTTTCGAGAAAATGAGGAGGAAAGTCATGTTTTTATATAAATATTAAGTTTCATTTTACTGCGTAATTATTAGTCATAGAACAAATATTCATAATATCAGTTGTACAGTTTAATTAGGTGTATCAGATGCTGCATGATATTTCCAATATCTTTAATAGCTTTCGGGAAAATGAGGAGGAATATCATGTTTTATATATAAATATTAAGTTTCATTTTACTGCGTAATTATTAGTCATAAAACAAATATTCGTAATGACAGTTGTACAGTTTAATTAGGTGTATCAGATGCTGCAATGATATTTCCAATATTTCCAATATTTTCAATATCCAATATCTAATGCTAGCTAGAAGAGCCCGTCGCTGACGGCCGACGGAGCGACGGTTATATATTGCTGCCGGCGGTGTTGCCAAACCACAGTTATCGTACCGTAAAATTATCTATTGAATATCACATAAATACTCATAAGAACGGTAATTCTGATACATAAGACAATAGAAATTTGTAAATAATGATAAAAGTTGTTACACTGGCCTATACTTATTGTCATCATACGTTTGGTATATGCATGGGAATGATATAAAGATCTTGGCACAGACGTCGTGCCGCAAACACAGGAGAGGGAGACGCTGCTGGCACATACGGTGTGCCGCAAGAACTGAATGGGTTAAGAGTGTGTTGAGAGTGTGGTGGGTAGACAGGCTAGCGGGCTAAAGGGCTAACGGGCTAACAGGCTAACGAGCTGACGGTAGCAATAAGGACGTGCGGTATAGACAAACATACCAGTATACCGAAGAGATAATATCAAGAAATAATAGTTTTGTAAGCGGTGTTTTCATACTCAGTTGGACTCAACTTGACACGAAGGAAGTGATAATATTTCTTCGTTTTAAACCTTCCCTGTTCCTCTACATGTCATTTTGAGGGATGGAGGAGCGCTATCACATCATTCTTCACCATTAATAACATGATGACTTACAAGGATAGAGATGAAGGAAAGTGTGGTGTGTTGAGCGTGTGTTGAGAGAGTGTTTTGGTGGGCAGACAGGCTAACGGGCTAACAGGCTAACGGGCTGACGGTAGCAATAAGGACATGTGGTATAGACAAACATACCAGTATACCGAAGAGATAATATCAAGAAATAATAGTTTTGTAAGCGGTGTTTTCATACTCAGTTGGACTGAACTTGACAGGAAGGAAGTGATACTATTTCTTCGTTTTAAACCTTCCCTGTTCCTCTACATGTCATTGTGAGGGATGGAGGAGCAGTATCACATCATTCTTCACCATTAATAGTCGAGAGATGTCAAGAAAACACTGCCTATTAAGCGTAAGTAACCTAATATATGAACATCAAGGTGGCGGCCGTGTGTTGACTGCTAGGTCACGTATATATTAAACCAAAATTGAGATTATTATTATGCACAGGAAAGCAATTATATATACTTTAAAAAATCGACTGAAGTACCTAACTGTTACCTACATAAACATTTGTTATATTTGATTTATATTTATTTCATGAAAAATGTTTATTTCCAAGGTCAATCATAAGATCGATATATAGAATAAAGCAATAATAATGAAATTAAACCGATATAAACCATATAATAGGATATATAAAAAATATTCAAAACCGAAAGTAAAGCCTAAATAAACCATAACAGAAAGAAAAACGGAAAATACAACGAACAGATGAGGAAAAAACACCGTAATTATTTGTTTACATCCAAGAGTGTTAATTATAGCGTGTAAGGTACAGTAAAAGAAGTGTTAGGACATGATGACTTACAAGGATAGAGATGAAGGTGAGTGTGTTGTGTTTTGAGTGTAGAAATTAGTAGTCAGGATAGGACACGTGGAAATGGTACAGGTGAAAAACTAGATCAGGACGACCTAGGAGATAGGCACTAACAGGGTGAACGATGGAATAGGCTGGGTAGACACGTAGTAAGTGGTGAGTCAATAGGTAGCTTTAAAAGACGGTTGGATCAGAGTATGGATAGGGTATGACAGGTGGGATGGATGAATATTGTATTATTCCAAGGGTGAGGGACAAGGAACTGCTTCGTGTAGGTCATCAACTGGCCTCTTGCAGTCACCTCAATTCTTATGTTCATATGTTCTTAAGGTTAAGTTACTAAGGGATTGTGATATCTATAAGTCCTTGTGACGAACATTGTGAAATAACACTGAACAATTCATGGAAAAAGGAGAAAAAATAATAATAAAGAGAGAGAGAGAGAGAGAGAGAGAGAGAGAGAGAGAGAGAGAGAGAGAGAGAGAGAGAGAGAGAGAGAGAGAGAGAGAGAGAGAGAGAGAGAGAGAGAGAGAGAGAGAGAGAGAGAGAGAGAGAGAGAGAGAGAGAGAGAGAATAAAAAAATATATATAAAAGCCAAACTAATCTAATCTCCAAATATATAAATAGAAAGAGTTTAATTATATACACAAATATAATAAATAGAACAAATAAACAACTCTGATTTATAAAATGTAAACAAACCCGCCGTAGCAAAGGGAGAAACACACACACACACACACACACACAGTCAAAGGTAAGATTAATTAATTCCTTACTCCATAACACACACACACACACACACACATATTAATTTCCACAGTTAAGTTCATGATACAAAACAGCCCGTGATAGTTGTTAATCCAATAGACTACCACCACCATCACCACCCACGCCCACACGCCCACACACTTCCCCTACACTTCATTATAACTCCTACACCTTCAAACACTGACTTACTTGTGTTACTTGTTGAGGAAGATCGCCAGCCAGGGTTAAGTTGGTGTACCTGTCCATCGCTGCCGTACCTGCCCATCATTTGTTTGTGGTTGAGGTGGTGAATAATGGGTATTAGTGCACCACTCCTTGACTCTGGACTGTGTGGTGGTGTGGTAGTGTGTTGGTAGTTTCAAGACACACTAGCAACAGTCTCTTGAAGGCCTCTGTGCTGCTGTTTGTCCTTCCTTAAACATTGGAATGGAATATGCTTTAAAAACATTGAAAATAAACAGATTTCAAATATTTCAACACAATTATTGCTTATATTTGGTGAATATTTATCTGATGAAAAATATTTGTTTACTAAATAAATGATAACTATTATATTAACAGTGCAACAAAAATACTGCAATAGATAACTTAAGGAAAATAATGAACATGTAGCAAGGATAAAAATTGGTTCACTAAATTATGTCGGTTATATAAAGATTATTAATGTATTTTAACACCTTTTTTCTTCCTCCTCCTCCTCCTCCTCCTCCTCAGTGGATCACTACACGAAGGGTCACAATGAGGAGGGGGCGGTGGAGGTGGGCGGGGCGTGGCCGGCTCTGGGGTTACACGAGGCGGATAGAGTTGACGTCAATCCCAACGCAAGATTGAGGGAACTTATCGGACTTGTTCTTGAGAGGTGAGTGTGTGTGTGTGTGTGTGTGTGTGTGTGTGTGTGTGTGTGTGTGTGTGTGTGTGTTAATACCCTTTCATCATTATATTTCTTAGTTGGTTTCCTCTTTGTCTTGTTATTTCTTTCTTTCGTAAGATTTTTCTATTTCTACATTTGCGACATTTTTTTCCCCGCATGAATTGAAACGTCTAATAATAATAATTTTCTTCCCTAAACGCTGAATAAATAAAATAAATAAATAAATAAATAAAAACACCAGAAATAATGTCGTAAAACACCTGCGGCACAATAACTGATGTTCGTACGTTTGTGGTTTGCAGGTTGGAGGAGTGTGGACGCGTCGTGTGTGTTTCAAGCGGAACAGCAACAGGAAAAGCAGTCATGTGCGTGGAAATAGTGAAACGAAGGACCAACCACACACTACACCAGCTGACTAAACTTGTGTACAGAAGAGGTGAGTGTGTGTGTGTGTGTGGTGTGTGTGTGGTGTGTGTGTGTGTGTGTGGTGTGTGTGTGTGTGTGGTGTGTGGGTGGTGGTTAAAAGTGTGTGTTTGGGAGGTCCTGCCTGTCAAAACTCCTGCCACACTATGACTGGGTCTTACAGAACCTGGGAGAGGGAAAAAATATGGATGTCGTGTTTCTGGATTTTGCCAAAGCCTTTGACAAGGTCAATCACGGCATTTTACTCCACAAAATCAAGTCCCTGGGAATCACAGGAAAACTGTGACTCTGGATACACAACTTCCTCACGGGACGGACTCAATCACTCACAGTGAATGGATACAAATGTGAAGAAGGTGAAGTAATTAGTGGAGTAGCACAGGGTTCAGTGCTGGGCCCACTGCTCTTCCTAATACACATGGGAGACATTGGCAAGAGGGTGGAAAACTCTTTCCTCTCCTTATTTGGTGATGACACCAGTATCAGCCGTCCAGTCACCAGTGTGGAAGAAGTACTCCACCTACAACAACACCTCAACACAGTATATGCTTGGGCTGCGGCAAGCAACATGGAATTTAATGAAGAAAAATTTGAAATGTTGAGGCACGGTCCAAACCAAAACATCAAAGAGGAAACCAAGCTGCACACCCAAGGATGGAAACACATCACCCCACAACCACATGTGAAATGCCTCGGAGTTCACCTCAGCGATGACTGCTCCTTCCAACACCACATCACGGAGACAGTGAAGAAGGCTAAGGGGATGGCAGGCTGGGTGTTGAGAACCTTCATCTCCAGGGAGCCTCAAGTAATGCTCACCCTCTGGAAGGCCCTGGTACAACCCACACTGGACTACTGCAGCCAGCTGCTATGGTCCCCTCACAAGAAGGGTGACATCCAACACCTAGAGACTACTGCAGTGCAAAGGTCATTCACCAGACAGATCATCAGAGGGTTGAGGGACCTTGACTACTGGGATAGACTCAAGGAACTAAACCTCTACTCACAACAGAGAAGAAGGGACAGGTACCGAGCCATCTACATGTGGAAGATCCTGGACAAACTGGTGCCTGACCCCACACCCTCTGCACTACAACCCTACACCACTGAAAGGACTGGACGCAAGTGTGGAAGGAGAAGCTTACCAACAAGAGCCCCACACAAAATAAAGACCCTGCTCGCAGCCAGCCTAGCGCATGAAGGGCCAAAAATATTTAATTCACTC
>JAPQNM010000027.1:361994-364494 GCA_029783475.1 Metacarcinus magister
AATAATAATAATAATAACAATAATCCAACTTCACAAGGCAGATCACTTACGATAAACAACATAAATAATAATAATAATCAATTACAAAACCTCTTCAATAATAATAATAACAATAATAACAATAATAATAATAATAATAATCGTATCCCCACTACAACACTTAATAACAGACAAAACGTAGCTACAGTTCAAAATTCAAACTCAAATCCAGTTAGTAATTCCACTCCTAATACCACTCCTGTTAGTAATTCCACTCCCCGTCCCCCCCGTCCCACCACCACCACCACCACCACCACCACACAGCCTCCACGACCATTGCCACAACAACGAATACAATCACCCGTTAAGGAAAATAGATTCAACAATGGATTTTCATTCTTCGAGTTCAAAAAAATTAATTCTAAAGCCACTACTACTAATACGATTCCTCCTACTACTATTACTGCTATTCCTCCTACTACTACTACAACTATTCCGACTTCTACTACTACTATTCCTGCTACTACTACTATTACTATCGATACTGTTCCAACTGCTTCTCCTATAAGTCGTAAGAGAAAACCAAAATTTAGCGGGCATACTGCAGCAATTGTATCTCTGTCACGACTTACTGAGCCTACTATTACTACTACTGCACCTGCTACTACTACTACTACTACTACACCTGCACCTGCTACTACTACTACTACTACACCTGCACCTGCTACTACTACTACTACTACACCTGCTACTACTATTGCTACTACTACTGCTATCCCCAGAGGTCCATTTTCTATATTTTCAAGGGGATCTATTCGATTTACACTACCACCTAATAGAAGAGGACGACCTGCTGCTACTACTACTATTGCTGCTACTACTCCTGCTACTATTAATACTTTAAAACCAATATTAGTAGGGTTATTGAGAGGTGTACGACAACCAGAAACTAAATCTACTACTACTACTACTATTCCTACGACTACTACTACTACTACTATTCCTACGACTACTACTACTACTACTACTACACGACGACCTAGTAGAAGAGGATTTTCGAGATCTTTAAAACGACCTGAAACAACAACTACTACTACTACTACTACTACTACTCCTACCACCACCACCACCACCTACTACTATTCCTACTACGACTACTACTGCTGCTACGACTACAACTGCTACTCAAAGAACGCCAGGGACTCTTAAGCCAACACTCGTCACTGCCACGCCTCTGCAGAACGTTTTCCAAGGTCGTACAATTGTTTCAGGTCGTACAGGAGTTAGGAACGTTGAAAAGACGACCCTTAGAAATGGCAGAGGTAAAACGACTGTCATTAAACGTCGTCTCCTAGCTTCTACGAGAGGTTTGAGAAGTCCTGTGAAGAATACGACTACAACTACGACTACTACTGCTACTACACTATACTACGACTACTACTGCTACTACGACTACTATTACGACCCCTACTACTACTAACAAGCCTCTAACGACCCCTATCACCTCTGGAACGACCACAAGGAGACAGAAAGAGACAAAATCACGACTTTCTAGTAATATTTTGAAAGCTCGTCTCTTATTAGCTAGACTTACGACCACGTCACGACCTCTTTCAGCCAATCAGAGACGATCTACGACTACTAGTAACTTAACAGCCAATGAGAAGGCTGCTACGACGACGCCACGACCTGCTACGACCACGCCACGACCTGCTACGACTAATTCTCTTTCTACGACCACTAAACTTTCTCCTTTCTTTAAATATTTTGGGAAGAAGTTGTAGAGAGAGAAAGAAAGTGAGATAGAGAGAGAAAAAGAAATTAGAGAGAAAATAAGTATATATATTTTGCATTTCTCATTCTCTCTCTTTTTTTTTATATCTTTTATCTTTCTTTCTCTCTCTCTCTCTCGTTTATTCATTTGTATATCCAATTCCTTTCTTTAATTTGTGTGTTCGTTTGTCCGTGTCGTTCGTAGAGCTAACTCTTTTTTGTACATAAAGTAATATTAAGTGTCAATAAAACTTGCTCAAATATAGAGAAAGTGAGAGAGTATTCAATTACTTCACCTTGAGAGAGAGAGAGAGAGGAGAGAGAGAGAGAGAGAGAGAGAGAGAGAGAGAGAGAGAGAGAGAGAGAGAGAGATTAGATAACACGATAAGAGTTCAGTAAATTAACTCTTGTTGACATGACAATTATACCTAAAGGAACAAGATGGCTGACGTCCCTTTAGGGTATTGAAAAAATGATGATTGTTTGTTTATTTGTGTGTTCGTCTGATTTTTTTTGGGGGTCATATTTCTTGGTGTTTGTTTACAAATGTCAAGGGCGCGTCTCTCTCTCTCTCTCTCTCTCTCTCTCTCTCTCTCCTCTCTCCTCGTCTCTCTCTCTCTCTCTCTCTCTCTCTCTCTCTCACGAAAAGAAAATTAGCTAAACAAATGAAACAGAATATACGAGGAAGAGGAGGAAGAGGAGGAGGAGGAGAGAGGAGGAGGAGGAGGAGGAGGAGGAGGAGGAGGAG
>JAPQNM010000027.1:366994-369494 GCA_029783475.1 Metacarcinus magister
GAGAGCGAGATAGAGAGAGAGAGAGAGAGAGAGAGTAGAGAGAGAGAGGAGCGAGAGAGAGAGAGAGAGATAACATAGTCAGTACATATCTAGAAGTGTATCGAGAGAAGGTGTGATTACACGAGGTACGTGACGAGAGAGAGAGAGAGCGAGAGAGGAGAGAGAGAGGAGAGAGCAGGAGAGAAGAGCGAGAGAGAGAGAGCGAGAGGAGTAAAAAGTGAAGGATAGAGGAAGCAGTATAAATAGCAAATAACGAGACGAGTTGAGTGTTGTATACACACACATCCTAATAATCGAGCTATACTAATGCCTACATAATACTAATAATATACACTATAATACTCCCACTGAGCCCTACACTGTCCTGAACTCACTCTCTCTCCATCTCTCTCGTCTCAGTCTCTTCTCTCTCTCTCTTTCGTATTCCCTACTCGCTCTCTCTCTCCATACGGGAGTATCACCTATCTCTTATGTACCCTTCGCAGCTCTCTCTCTCTCTCCCGGGTCGTCCATCTCATCATCTCTCTCCCCGTCTGCATTTCTCTCACACACACTTTGCTAATCAGTAATCAGCAGTGAGTAAGCCCGCCAGACACGGGATACCCGGATTGAGAGAGAGAGAGAGTGAGTGAGCTATCTCTAATGCCCGAGCAAACTTACAACTACTCATTCCTTTACCCTGTGAGGTGTCACGAGCGACGACAGAACGTTCCTTTATAGCCAAGATTATTTAGTTATTGTATATTTGTTAACTTATTATATATGTATCGTTTAATTGGTTTCTCATCTCTCTCTCTCTCTCTCTCACTCAGTCTCTCCATCTCTCTCTCATCTTCTCATCTCTCGTCTCTCTCGTCTCGTCGTCTCGGCTCATTCTCTCGCGCAGCGCTTCTCATCTCAGGTATGAAATGACATTGAAGAAGCAAATGATCAATTGGCCACTGATGTCTCATCGGGAGGAGACCGGTAATGGCGGAGCGAGAGAGCAGAAGCGAGAGACGAGCCGAGAGTCAGCGACGAGAGTAGCATGAGAGACGCGGACGCGAGCGAGCAGAGAGCGAGAGAGAGCGCGCGAGCGAGAGCGAGCGATAGAGAGAGAGAGACAATAGCAATACTATTATGATAAGGGAACGGGCAGAGGACAAGATCTAGCCGGACGGAAGGAGGAAGGAACGGCAAGGCAGAGGAGGGCACAGGAGGCGCGACGAGAGGAGGAGGAGGAGGGCGGAGGCCGAGGAGGAGTAGAGGCGGGGAAGGCGGGAAGTCGGCAGAGACTATGCTCATGTGTTGTACGTGTGTCGAACGTCATGTCAGTTGTCATTCCCGTGTGTGTGTGTGTGTGTGTGTGTGTGTGTGTGTGTGTTGTGCTGTGTGTGTGTGTGTGTGTGTGTGTGGTGTGTTTTAGAGCGACGATCCAGAGAACGAAAATAGCGAATCCAAAGAGATGAGAATCAGCCGGCGACATGATATCAGACCAATAGACAACACTATCATCAATCTCCCTCCTCTCCCTCGCTCTCCTCCTCTTCCTCTTCTGTTCCTCCTCCTCTTATCCTGACCTCCTCCTCCATGAGATGTACACACGACACGTACAACAACACAACAACCACAGACACACAGTGCAATAACATATAACTTTTTATCCTCCTCACGAGCTAGGTCACCTGCCTCCGCTCCGTCTCAAATGGCCTCTCCTCCTCCTCCTCCCGCTCCTCGTCTCCCCTCTTCCTCTCTCGTTCTTCTTCCTCCTGCCTCCTCCTCGTGCATCTCACCAACGTGACGCCTCGAGCGGCCCAAGCACACTATGATGATGTGTGTGTGTGTGTGTGTTTGTGTGTGTGGTGTGTGTGTGTGTGTGTTGTGTGTGTGTGTGAGTGTCCGGAAGGTGAGTGTTCCTGTATGGCACTCGTGTCTGTGTTGTGTGTGTAACACAGTGTGTGTGTGTGTGTGTGTGGTGTGTGTGTGTGTGTGATGTGTGTGTGTGGTCTGTGTGTGTGAGTGTGTGTGTGTGTCGATGTACGCGTGTGTGTGTACGTGAGAGAAATACAGTAATCATTTTTGATCAATATTTGCATTTAATCATACTATCTATCTCTTTCTCTCTCTCTCTCTCTCTCTCAAGTCTTTCTCAATCTCTCTCCCATCGTCTCTCTTCTCTCTCTCTCTCTAAGGGTCCACTGAATCACTCAAGCAACACCACCCGACCCTAGTAAGTGTGTGTGTGTGTGGTGTGTGTGTGTGTGTGTGTGTGTGTGTGTGTGTGTGTGTTGTGTGTGTTGGTGCGTGTGCGTGACTGGAAGGTTATCTGATTTTCCATGTTCCTAATCTCTCTCCTCTCTCTCTCTCTCTCTTCTCTCTTCTCTCCTCCTCTCTCTCTCTCTCTCTCTCTCTTCTTCTCTTTCATGTAAGCAAGAAAATCCAATGATGAAAAAGAACTAAAGCTGACTGAAAGAGAGGAGAGAGAGAGAGAAGAGAGAGAGAGAAAGAGAGAGAGAGAGAG
>JAPQNM010000027.1:371994-376913 GCA_029783475.1 Metacarcinus magister
TGTGTGTGTGTGTGTGGTGTTTGTGTTGTGTGTGTGCGTGTGTGTGTGTGTGTGTGTGTGTTATAGTTATAGCTATGTATGATTTTTTTTTGCTCTCTTTTTCTCTCGCTTTCTTTTTTTATTTTTCTCTCCAGCAGAAAAAAAGAATACGAAAAAAAAGATAATGTTCTCTCTCTCTCTTTCTCCTCTCTCTCTCTCTCTCTCTCTCTCTCTCTCTCTCTCTCTCTCTCTCTCTCTCTCTCTCTCTCTCTCTTTTGATAAATAAACAAACAAAATGGTTGAGACAGAGACAGAGAGAGAGAGAGGAGAGGAGGAGAGAGAGAGAGAAGAGAGAGAGAGAGAGAGAGAAAGAGATTTGAGGGAGGTGGAGGAGGGACCGATGGGATAACGAAAGGTCAAAAGAGGAGGAGGAGGAGGAGGAGGATGAGGAGGAGGAAAGGAGGAGGAGGAGAAGAAGAAGAGGGTCTGTTTGGTCCATTCATTCAAATCCTTCTGTTGACCAATGGGAATCCAGGAACACACACACACACACACACACACAGTCTCTCTTTCTCCTCCACTCTTTCCTCTCTCTCTCCCTCTCTCCCTCTCTCTTCATCTCTCTCTCTCTCCTTCTCTCTCTCTCTCTGAAACAAAAGAAAAATGAGATAATTCCAGCAAATTAAGAGAGAAGAAAAGAGAGCGAGAGAACAATTTTTTCTCTAATATTTTCTTCCTACACAAAAAATTATAACGAAATAAATTAAATAAAATAAATCCTAACTAGCAACGAGTCACCCTTATCACCTATTGTATCTCTCTCCCTCATTCGTTATAGATCACACAACACACAGGGAAAACCACCGACATACGTACACGAAACGCGTAGTAGAAGAACCGCAATTTTACCAGGTACCCTTAAGTGAAGATAATACGATAATAATGCATGGTAACTGTAACTCGCAGCACTGTTGCCTCACCCCTCACTATCTAAGGCCAGCGATGTGGTCTAACTCTCATTCCACAGTGGACGCCGCGTGTGTCGACCGTCGTGTTGTGTGCGTCGCGACGGAATGTGCGTATGTGTGCGGCTATGTGCGTGTGTGTGTGCGTAGTGTTGCGTGTGTGTAGACTACTCAAGGATTTAGATATTGGACTTGTGTGAAAACTTCGGTGTTTTTAGTTGTTTTTGATTATTATTTGTACTTGTGTTGAGTTGGTTTTTTGGTGTGTGTGTGTGTGTGTGTGTGTGTGTGTGTGTGTGTGTGTTGTGTGTGTGTGTGCTGTGTGTGCGTGTGCTGTGAACGAACTAGATACTATAAACATGACTCATAATACTACTCATCCTAAGGGATCTGTACAAACCAGACGCAGCGACAGACAAACACAAAGAAATTAACAATAACACAAATAAATCAAAACAAAAAACAGTGTGACCAAGACCAAGAAATATAAAGAAAATGAAAGGAAAGAAAGTAAGAAAGAAAGAAGAAAGAAAAATGTGAAAGATAATAAACAACAAGAAGCAATGAATAGAGCGAAACTGAAACGAATCCACAAAGAAATGAAAGAAAAATGCAAAGAAAATAAGGAAATAGAGCACCTGTTTGAGCTTTTCTTTATTTTCTATATCTAAAAAACATGAATAGAATTGATTTAATCTTGAGGCTTTAGTTATTTCTTTAATTTACTTTGTCTATATCTACTCTCTCTCTCTCTCCTCTCTCGCTCTCTTCTCTCTCATTCTCTCTCTCTCGCTCTCTCTCTCTCTTCTCTGCTCTCTCACTCTAAATACACACACCATCGTATTAGTTTTGGCATAGATGTTCGCACTGACTTTCTTTATCTTTATTTATTTTCTTTAACTTGATAATTTTCTACCAAAAGCAGAATTGTCAACGGTTTAGTGAGAGACAAGGAAGAAATAGAAGAAAGAGAGAGAGAAGAAAGACGAAGAAAGAAGAAAGAGAAGCACAACAATTCCACAAACTCATTCACACAAGTGTTAAGGAGATGAATAATAATAATAATATAATCATAATAATATAAGACATAATCCTACTACATCCTAGAAAATATCATGTAATATCATAACAATGAAATAGTATACTTTATGATTCAAATCTGATTCTTTATTATTATCTTATATTATTAGTATGATTATTAGTATAGTGACATTGCAGTGTGTGTGTGTGTGTGTGTGTGTGTGTGTGTGTGTGTGTGTGCGGTTTGCGTGTGTGCGCGTTTGCGATGTGTGTGTATAGCTATTCTCTTTGGTAGGCACGCTACTCTCTCTGCTCTCTCTCTCAGTTCTGTCTCGCTCTCTCTCTCTCTTGCTCTATCCCTATCGTGAGCAATAGCGGAGGCATGAATACTACACACACAAAAGCACAGAAACACACACACACACACACACAAACACACACACAAACACACGAGAAGGGGATCTGCTTGGTGGCAAACAACAAATAAACAAACAAACACATTACTGTTTCTTTTTAGCTTGCTCTGGTCACAGAGGATGTGTGTGGTGTGTGTGTGTGTGTGTGTGTGTGTGTGGGTGTGTGTGTGTAGTGTGTGTGTGTGGTGGTGGATCGTTATCTGTGTTATAGCGCATTACTGTCTAATTACATTCTCTCTCTCTCTCATCTCTCTCTCTCTCTCTGCTCTGTCCGTCTTCCTCTCTCTCTCTCTCTCTCTCTCTCAAACTCCTCTCCTTTCTCCTCTATCTCTCATCTCTCTCACTCGTCACTCTCGTCACGCTCATGATCTCAATATTAGTAGCCTTGTCCTACTGTCTCGTTAAGTATCTCATTTAACCGCTCAAGCCTCATAAAAACACACACACACCACACACACACACGGAGACACACACGCTCACCACGCACACACATCAGGATACACACACGGATACACACACACACACACACTACACCACCAAAAATTACTCCTGCATCTAATAGTTATAACTCAATCAATATCTATAATTTGTGAAGAGACTCTCTCTCTCTCTCTCATCTCTCTCTCTCTCTCTCTCTCAATCTTCCCTCTCTCTCTCTCTCTTCTCTCTCTCTCTCTCTCTCTCTGCTCTCTCTTCATTTATCTTTATTTTCTTTACTTTTTGATCGGCTTACCTGAAAAATAATCTCGTATATATTTAAAAAAAATACTTGCTCCCTATTGCTGAAGCGACGAAAAAATAATGCCCCGCTGATTGGTTATAGGAGAGTAAGCCGTCGTGATCGTCATTGGTTAGAAGAGTTCCTGATTGGCTGTAAGCTATGACGTCATGTGCTCGTGTGTCGGAAATGGCGGCTGGTGACTTAGTGGGAGCTGAGAGAGAGCAGAGAGAGAGAGAGATGACGAGAGCGAGAGAGAGAGAGATGACGAGAGAGCGAGAGAGAGAGAGAGCGAGCAGAGCGGAAATTACCTATCTGTTATAAATCGAGCAGGAAATATATATATACTAACAATTAGAGATAGAGAGAGAGAGAGAGACGGAGCCTTGATAGAGAGAGGGAAGAGAGAGAGAGCGCGCGCGCGAGAGAGAGCGAGCGAGGAGCGAGAGAGAGTGACTGAGACTGCGAGCGAGACGGAGAGAGGAGGGACGCGAGCGAGAGCGCAGAGAGAATTAAAGAACAGTGTACCTTGTGTCGTTTTACATATAATGACTTTTCTTTAATTCCGTGAGCGCAACACATAGTTTTCTTTCTTTCTCTACGACAACAAAAATCATAATCTCTCGCTCTAAAATATGAAAGAAATGTTACTTGCTCTCTCTCTCTCTCTCTCTCTCTCTCTCTCTATCGCTCTCTCTCTCTCTCTCTCTATCTCTCTCCACGCACGTATTGGATGAAGCTAAACTAGAAATTCTCTCTCTCTCTCTCTCTCTCTCCCTCTCTCGCTCCTCTCTCACTCGCTCTCGCTCTCTCTCTCTCTCTCTCTATCTCTATCCTCTCTCTCTCTATTCTCTCTCTCTCTCTATCTCTCTCTCTCTCTCTCTACATCGTCATCGTGTAGGTGACAGAACTTACTTGACGTCATTGTGTGTGTGTGTGTGTGTGTGTGTGTGTGTGTGTGTTTGACTGCATCTTTCAAACACATAGAACAGAAGGATTAAGAACCGTCCACCACAC
The DNA here is from genome assembly GCA_029783475.1 of Metacarcinus magister. Taxonomy (NCBI): domain Eukaryota; kingdom Metazoa; phylum Arthropoda; class Malacostraca; order Decapoda; family Cancridae; genus Metacarcinus; species Metacarcinus magister. The sequence goes on from JAPQNM010000027.1 coordinate 376,110, forward strand.
ACACACACCCACACACACACACACACACACACACACGACACACACACACCTTACGTAGTTGAAAACATGAATATTGATATAAGGAAAAGTGGGCGTTGTCGCTCTCTCAGTCTCTCTCTCTCTCTCTCTCTCTCCGTCTCGCTCTCTCTCTCTATGAAAAGGAGAAAATGTGCTGCACTAAAATCAACAAAAATGTATTTAAAACTGAGAGAGAGAGAGAGAGAGAGAGAGAGAGAGAGAGAGAGAGAGAGAGAGAGAGAGAGAGAGAGAGAGAGTAATAGAGAGATAGCAATTAGTCTACTAACAAGCCATTGGAGGGAGTTGTTATCTAAACCTAACCCCTCTCCGCCGCCTTCCTCCTCCTCATCCTCACGTCCTCCTCCTCTCCTCCTCCACCACCCTCCTCCTCCTCCTCCTCCTTCAGTGATTCCGTCTCACTCTCTACTGCTTCAGGTGACCCGATAACGCAGCCCTCCACAAGTTAATGGAGGAGGAGGAGGAGGAGGAGGCAGGAGTAGATTAGGAGGAGCGAGGAGGAGAGGTTTTAAAGAGGAAGAGAAGGAAAAATGCGGAAGACAAGTGTCTCTAGAATACGCGAGAGGAGAGGAGGAGGAGAGAGGAGGAGTAGGAGGAGGAGAGGAGGAGGCAAGGAGGAGGAGGATGATTTGATGAACGAGACGAAGAAGCTATAAAGAGAAGGAAAGTGAGGAAAGGAAAGCGAGAATAAAAGAAGGAGGAGGAGGAGAGGAGGAGAGGAGAGGAGGAGGAGGAGGAGGAAGTAAATGGTTATTCTCTTATTTTTTT
>JAPQNM010000027.1:377013-379513 GCA_029783475.1 Metacarcinus magister
AAGAACTGCGCACGGAAAAAAAAATAAGAAGAATAACCATTTACTTCCTCCTCCTCCTCCTCCTCCTCCTTCCTCCTCCTCCTCCTTATTTTATTCTCGCTTTCTTCACTTTCCTTCTCTTTATAGCTTCTTCCCAGGTCTCGTTCATCAATCTCCTCCTCCTCCTCCTCCTCCTCTTCCTCCTCTACTCCTCCTCCTCCTCCTCCTCTCCTCTCCTCGTATTTCTAGAACTTGTCTTCCACGCATTTTTTCCTTCTTTTCCATCCTTAAAACCTCCTCCTCCTCCTCCTCCTCCTCCTCCTCCTCCTCTCCTCCTCCATTAACCTTGTGGAGGGGCGTTACGGGTCACCTGAAAGCAGTAGAGGTGAGACGGAATCACCTGAAGGAGGAGGAGGAGGAGGAGGAGGGGAGGAGGAGGAGGAGGAGGAGGAGGAGGAGGAGGGGTTAGGTTTAGATAACAACTCCCTCCAATGGCTTGTTAGACTAAATTGCTACTTCTCATCTCTCTCTCTCTCATTCCTCTCTCTCTCAGCTCTCCATTCTCAGTTTATTATACATTTTTGTTGATTTTAGTGCAGCACATTTTCTTCCTTTTCATAGAGAGAAGGAGAGAGAGAGAGAGAGAGAGAGAGAGAGAGAGAGAGAGAGGAAACGCCCACTTTTCCTTTATAAAAAAAAATCAATATTCATGTTTTCAACTCGTAATGTGTGTGTGTGTGTGTGTGTGTGTGTGTGTGTGTGTGTGTGTGTGTGTGTGTGTGGACGTTCTTAACCTTCTTTTCTATGTGTTTTGAAAGATGCATTCAAACACACACACACACACAATGACGTCAAGTAAGTTCTGTCACCTACACGATGACGTAGAGAGAGAGAGAGAGAGAGAGAGAGAGGAGAGAGAGAGAGAGAGAGAGAGAGAGAGAGAGAGAGAGGAGAGAGAGCGAGAGCGAGAGAAGAGAGAGAGATGAGAGAGAGAGGAGCGAGAGAGAGAGAGAATTTCTAGTTTAGCTTATCCAATAGCGTGGGAGTGAGAGAGAGAGAGAGAGAGAGAGAGAGAGAGAGAGAGAGAGAGAGAGAGGAGGAGAGAAGAGAAGTAACATTTCTTTCATATTTTTAGAGCGAGAGATTTATTATGTCGTAGAGAAAGAAAGAAAATTATGTTGTTGCTCTCACTGAATTAAAGAAAGTCATTTATATGTAAAACACACAAGGTACCTGTTTTCTTTAATTCTCTCTCTCTCTCTCTCTCTCTCTCTCTCTCTCTCTCTCTCTCTCTCTCTCTCTCTCTCTCTCTCTCTCTCTCTCTAAATTGTTAAGTATATATAATTTCATCTCTTAATTTATAAAGAATATGTAATTTCTCTCTCTCTCTCTCTCTCTTCTCTCTCTCTCTCTCTCTCTCTCTCCTCTCTCTCTCTCTCTCTCTCTCACTCCCAACTAATCACAAGCCGCCATTTACAACACACAATGACGTCATAGCTTAACAGCCAATCAGGAAACTTCTTCCTAACCAATGACGTCACGGCTTACTCTCCTATTAACCAATCAGCGGGCATTATTTTTTCGCTTCAGCCAATAGGGATAAAGTAATTTTTTTTAAATATATACGAGATTATTTTTTCAGGTTAATCCGATCAAAAGGTAAAGAAAAAAAGAGAGAGAGAGAGAGAGAGAGAGAGAGGAGAGAGAGAGAGAGAGAGAGAGAGAGAGAGAGAGAGACAGAGAGAGAGAGAATCTTCACAAATAGATATTGATTGAGTTTATACTTATTTTAGAATGCAGGAAGTAATTTTTGGTGTGTGTTGTGTGTGTATCCGTGTGTGTATCCTTGTGTGTGTGCGTGTGAGCGTGTGTGTATCCGTGTGTGTGTGTGTGTGTGTGTGTGTGTGTTTTATGAGGCTTGATGAGGTTAAATGAGATAATTAACAAGACAGTAGGACAAGGCTACTAATATTGAGATCATTAGAGAGAGAGAGAGAGAGAGAGAGAGAGAGAGAGAGAGAGAGAGAGAGAGAGAGAGAGAGAGGAGAGAGAGAGAGAGAGAGAGATGAGAGAGGAGATATAGAAAGTAATGCGATATACCAAGATAAAGGATCCACACACACACACACACACACACACACACACACACACACACACACACATCCTTGACCAGAGCAAAGCTAAAACAAGTAAGTGTTTGTTTGTTTATTTGTTTGTTTGCCACCCAACAGATCCCCTTCTGTGTGTGTGTGTGTGTGTGTGTGTGTGTGTGTGTGTGTATTATTCATGCCTCCGATATTTCGATATGGGAGAGAGAGAGAGAGAGAGAGAGAGAGAGAGAGAGAGAGAGAGAGAGAGAGGTGCATACAAAGAGAATAGCTTCACACACACGCAAAGCGCACACACACGCAAACGCACACACACACACACACACACACACACACACACACACACACTGCAATGTCATATAATAATAATAATAATTAATAATAATAATAATAAAGAATAGATTTGATCATAA
>JAPQNM010000027.1:384513-392013 GCA_029783475.1 Metacarcinus magister
TATTGATTCAAAATGATTTACTGTATTTCTCTCACGTACACACACACACACACACACACACATACACACACACACACACACACACACACACACACACACCACACACACACACACATTGTTACCACACACAACACATACACTATTGCCATACATAACACTCACCCTTACACACACACACACACACACACACACACACACACACACACACACACACACACACACACACACATATTTGCTTTGTCCTCGAGGTTGTTGTTCACGTTATGAGAGGAAGAGGAGGAGGAGGAGGAAGAAGAGGAGGAAGAGGAGGAGGAGGAGGAGGAGGAGGAAGAGGAGGAGGGATAAAAGGTTATATTTTATTTCCATTGTGTTCTTTGTTTGTTTGTTTGTTTACTTGTCTTGTTTACATCTCATGGAGGGGAGGAGGAGGAGGAGGAAGAAGAGGAGAAGAAGAGGAGGAGGAGGAGAGATAGAGAGGGTGGAGGATGAAGTAAAGAGTTTGTTAATTTTTTGTCTTCTTTGCTTTGTTTAATCTCATTTTTTTATTCTACTCTCTTTCTCTTTCTCTTTCTCTCTAAAACACACACAACACACACACACACACACACACACACACACACACACACACACACACACACACACACACACGGGAATACATACATGACTTTCTACACACGTACACACATGCATAATTCTTCCTCTTCCTCTCCTCCTCCTCCTCCTCCTCCTCCTCTCATCCTCCCTCCTCCTCCTCCTTCCTTCCTTCCTTCCTTCCTTCCTTCCTTCCAATATCTTTTCCTCTTCCCTTTCCTTATTCATAATATATATATATTCTCTCTCTCTCTCTCTCTCTCTCTCTCTCTCTCTCTCTCTCTCTCTCTCTCTCTCTCTCTCTCTCTCTCTCTCTCTCTCTCTCTCTCTCTCTCTCTCTCTCTCTCTCTCTCTCTCCCTTACCTTCTCCTCCCATGAACATCAGTTGCCAATTATCATTTTCTTCTTCAATTTCCTTCATACCTGAGAGAGAGAGAGACGGAGAGGAGAGAAGACGAGGAGGGCGAGAGGAGAGGAGAGAGAGGAGTGGAGGAGAGGGAGCGAGGGAGAGGAGCGGAGATGAGAAGGGAGAGGGACGGAGAGAGAGACGAGACGGAGGAGAGATGAGAGAGGAGAGAGAGGGAGAGCTGGTGAGGGCGAAGGAGAGGGGAGAGAGGAGACTGAGAGGAGAGTCGAGAGAGTGAGAGAGGAGACTCGAGAGAGAGAGAGAGAGAGAGAGAGAGAGACCAAATTAAAGATACATATAATAAGTTAACAAATATACAATAACTAATAATTTGGCTAAAGGAACGTTCGTGTGGACACCTCAAGGTAAAGGAATGAGTGTTGTAAGTTTGCTCAGATTAGAGATAGCTCACTCACTCTCTCTCTCTCTAATCCTGGGTGTCTGGCTGGCTTACTCACTGCCTGATTACTGATTACAAAGTGTGTGTGAGAGAGAGAGAGAGAGAGAGAGAGAGAGAGAGAGAGAGAGAGAGAGAGAGAGAGAGAGGAGAGGGAGAGAGGAGGAGAGAGAGAGAGACAGAGAGAGAGAAAGTTAGTTCACATGTATTTCTATTATTTATTATTATTATTATTATTATTATTATTATTATTATTATTATTATTATTTTTATACAACACTCAAACTTTCTCGTTATTTTTTTTTTTTTTATACTGCTTCCTCTATCCTTCACTTTTTACTCTCTCTCTCTCTCTCTCTCTCTCTCTCTCTCTCTCTCTCTCTCTCTCTCTCTCTCTCTCTCTCTCTCTCTCTCTCTCTCTCTCTCTCTCCCCTCCCCTTACCTGTGTAATTCACACCTTCTCTCTATCACTTCTAGATATGTACTGACTATGTTATCTCTCTCTCTCTCTCTCTCTCTCTCTCTCTCTCTCTCTCTCTCTCTCTCTCTCTCTCTCTCTCTCTCTCTCTCTCTCTCTCTCTCTCATATCATATCATAGAATTAAAGTTTTTTGTTCTTTATCAGAAAATTTGTCTGATAAGTGGATTAAATAATCTCTCTTCTCTCTCTCTCTCTCTCTCTCTCTCTCTCTCATCTCTCTCTCTCTCTCCTCTCTCTCTCTCTCTCTCTCTCTCTCTCTCTCGGTAGAAAAATACATTCTTTTAGCCCAAAAAATGGTCCATATAAATCTTACAAAATGTTGTTTCCTTTATGACAAAGTTTTTTTTTTCTTTAATTTGAGAAAAAAAAAAGAAAGAAAGAATGAAAGAAAAAAGTTAACGGATTCCCAGAAGAAACTTGAGGATTAATGGTTCTTGAAAATCTCTCTCTCTCTCTCTCTCTCTCTCTCTCTCTCTCTCTCTCTCTCTCTCTCTCTCTCTCTCTCTCTCTCTCTCTCTCTCTCTCTCTCTCTCTCTCATTTTGTATCATATATTTAAAGGAAAAGTATGTGTGTGTGTGTGTGTGTGTGTGTGTGTGTGTGTGTGTGTGTGTGTGTGTGTGTGTGTGTGTGTTCGTATTCATCTATACATTTCTTTTCAACTCTCTCTCTCTCTCTCTCTCTCTCTCTCTCTCTCTCTCTCTCTCTCTCTCTCTCTCTCTCTCTCTCTCTCTCTCTCTCAATTCTGTACACTCTAACGTTCTGTGTAATGAGGAGGAGGAGGAGGAGGAGGAGGAGGAGGAGGAGGAGGAAGAGGAGGAGGAGGAGGAGGAAGAAGAGGAGGAGGAGGAGGAGGAGGAGTGATTAAAGGAGGAAGAGGGCGACAATAAAAGGTAGAAGGAGGAAGAAGAGGAGGAGGAGGAGGAGGAGGCGGAGGCGGTAGTAACGAGAGAGAGAGAGAGAGAGAGAGAGAGAGAGAGAGAGAGAGAGAGAGAGAGAGAGAGAGAGAGAGAGAGAGAGAGAGAGGTAGAGAGGTGTAAGGGGTATAATTAACACTACAATAATTTACCTGCCCACCAATGTTTCCCTGGAGCCTCTAATTGCTCTCCACACCTGTCTTGACTCTCACAGGTGTGCTTAGACATTACACACCACCTCATTACCACACCTGAACCACACCTCATTAACACACCTTACCTAACACACCTTACCAAACACACCTAACCTAACCTTACCTAACCTAAACTTAACCTAACCTTACCTAACCTAACCTAACCTAACACACCTAACTTAACCTTACCTTTCCGTACCTACCTTACCTTACCTTTCCTAACCTAACAAAACCTAACCTTACCTTACCTAACCTAACCTAACCTAACCTAACCTAACCTAACCTAACCTTACCTAACCTTACCTTACCTTACTTTACCTAACCTAACCTAACCTAACCTTACCTTACCTTACCTTACCTTACCTAACCTAACCTTACCTAACCTAACCTAACCTAACCTTACCTTACCTAACCTAACCTTACCTAACCTAACCTTACCTTACCTAACCTTACCTAACCTAACCTTACCTTACCTTACCTAACCTTACCTTACCTTACCTAACCTAACCTTACCTTCCTAACCTAACATAACCTTTCCTAACACACTTTAAACACACCTAACCTAATTCTAACACACTCTAACACACCTTACCAATCTTAACCTAACCCTAACACACCTTAACACACCTGCACACACCCTAACACACCTTAGAAAGACAGGTGTGTGATGGTGGTGGTGGTGGTGGATATTATTATTATTATTATTATTATTATTATTATTATTATTATTATTATTATTATTATTATTATTATTTTTGTCGTTACCTGTTCTTAATTAAGGAACTGTAACCTTACCTGTGTGTGTGTGTGTGTGTGTGTGAGAGAGAGAGAGAGAGAGAGAGAGAGAGAGAGAGAGAGAGAGAGAGAGTATAGTTGCCAATCTTTTTTTTTTTACATTTTTTTTTTCTCTCTCTATCTCTCTTTTTCTCTTGCTCACTCGCTAATCTTTAATTCTCTCCATCCTCTTCATCTCCTCCTCCTCCTCCTCCTCCTCCTCCTCCTCCTCCTCCTCCTCTTCTATCCATGAGAGGAAGTTTCCGTCAAAAGTTTTAATATTATCTTCGTGTGTGTGTGTGTGTGTGTGTGTGTGTGTGTGTGTGTGTGTGTGTGTGTGTGTGTGTGTGTGTGCGCGTGTGTGTGTAAGTAAACAGCCACAAAAATTCTATTAGTAGATTGTTGGAGGAGAGAACGAAGGAAGGAAGGAGGGAAGGAAGGAGAGAAGGTAGGAAGATTATCCCCTCTTGTACGTGTTATGTCTTCCCTCCCTCCTCCTCTCCTCCTCCTCCTCATCCTCATCCTCCTCCTCATCCAGCTCCTCCTCCTCCTCCTCCTCCTCCTCCTCCTCCTCATCCTCCTCCTCCTCCTCCTCTTCCTCCTCCTCCTCCTCTTCTTCCTCGTAACTTTCTTTTTCTTCCTTGTTATTATCATTGTTTATTTGTATTGTTTTTCCTTCCTCCTCCTCCTCCTCCTCCTCCGTCCTCCTCCTCCTCCTCCTCCTCCTCCTCCTCCTCCTCCTCTCTCCTCCTCCTCCTCTTCCTCCTCTTCCTCGTATATTCTGTTTCATTTGTTTAGCTAATTTTCTTTTCGTGAGAGAGAGAGAGAGAGAGAGAGAGAGAGAGAGACAGAGAGAGAGAGAGAGAGAGAGAGAGAGAGAGAGAGAGAGAGAGAGACGCGCCCTTGACATTTGTAAACAAACACCAAGAAATATGACCCCAAAAAAAATCAGACGAACACACAAATAAACAAACAATCATCATTTTTTCAATACCCTAAAGGGACGTCAGCCATCTTGTTCCTTTAGGTATAATTGTCATGTCAACAAGAGTTAATTTACTGAACTCTTATCGTGTTATCTAATCCTCTCTCTATCTCTCTCTCTCTCTCTCTCTCCTCCTCTCTCTCCTCTCTCTCTCTCTCTCTCTCTCTCTCTCTCTCTCTCTCTCTCTCAAGGTGAAGTAATTGAATACTCTCTCACTTTCTCTATATTTGAGCAAGTTTTATTGACACTTAATATTACTTTATGTACAAAAAAGAGTTAGCTCTACGAACGACACGGACAACGAACACACAAATTAAAGAAAGGGAGTGGATATACAAATGAATAAACGAGAGAGAGAGAGAGAAAGAAAGATAAAAAGATAAAAAAAAAAGAGAGAATGAGAAATGCAAAATATATATACTTATTTTCTCTCTCTAGTTTCTTTTTCTCTCTCTATCTCACTTTCTTTCTCTCTCTACAACTTCTTCCCAAAATATTTAAAGAAAGGAGAAAGTTTAGTGGTCGTAGAAAGAGAATTAGTCGTAGCAGGTCGTGGCGTGGTCGTAGCAGGTCGTGGCGTCGTCGTAGCAGCCTTCTCATTGGCTGTTAAGTTACTAGTAGTCGTAGATCGTCTCTGATTGGCTGAAAGAGGTCGTGACGTGGTCGTAAGTCTAGCTAATAAGAGACGAGCTTTCAAAATATTACTAGAAAGTCGTGATTTTGTCTCTTTCTGTCTCCTTGTGGTCGTTCCAGAGGTGATAGGGGTCGTTAGAGGCTTGTTAGTAGTAGTAGGGGTCGTAATAGTAGTCGTAGTAGCAGTAGTAGTCGTAGTAATAGGTGTAGTAGCAGTAGTAGTCGTAGTTGTAGTCGTATTCTTCACAGGACTTCTCAAACCTCTCGTAGAAGCTAGGAGACGACGTTTAATGACAGTCGTTTTACCTCTGCCATTTCTAAGGGTCGTCTTTTCAACGTTCCTAACTCCTGTACGACCTGAAACAATTGTACGACCTTGGAAAACGTTCTGCAGAGGCGTGGCAGTGACGAGTGTTGGCTTAAGAGTCCCTGGCGTTCTTTGAGTAGCAGTTGTAGTCGTAGCAGCAGTAGTAGTCGTAGTAGGAATAGTAGTAGGTAGGTGGTGGTGGTGGTGGTGGTAGTAGTAGTAGTAGTAGTAGTAGTAGTGTTTCAGGTCGTTTTAAAGATCTCGAAAATCCTCTTCTACTAGGTCGTCGTGTAGTAGTAGTAGTAGTAGTAGTCGTAGGAATAGTAGTAGTCGTAGGAATAGTAGTAGTAGTAGTAGATTTAGTTTCTGGTTGTCGTACACCTCTCAATAACCCTACTAATATTGGTTTTAAAGTATTAATAGTAGCAGGAGTAGTAGCAGCAATAGTAGTAGTAGCAGCAGGTCGTCCTCTTCTATTAGGTGGTAGTGTAAATCGAATAGATCCCCTTGAAAATATAGAAAATGGACCTCTGGGGATAGCAGTAGAAGTAGCAATTGTAGTAGCAGGTGTAGTAGTAGTAGTAGTAGTAGCAGGTGCAGGTGTAGTAGTAGTAGTAGTAGTAGTAGCAGGTGCAGGTGTAGTAGTAGTAGTAGTAGTAGCAGGTGCAGTAGTAGTAATAGTAGGCTCAGTAAGTCGTGACAGAGATACAATTGCTGCAGTATGCCCGCTAAATTTTGGTTTTCTCTTACGACTTATAGGAGAAGCAGTTGGAACAGTATCGATAGTAATAGTAGTAGTAGCAGGAATAGTAGTAGTAGAAGTCGGAATAGTTGTAGTAGTAGTAGGATGAATAGCAGTAATAGTAGTAGGAGGAATCGTATTAGTAGTAGTGGCTTTAGAATTAATTTTTTTGAACTCGAAGAATGAAAATCCATTGTTGAATCTATTTTCCTTAACGGGTGATTGTATTCGTTGTTGTGGCAATGGTCGTGGAGGCTGTGTGGTGGTGGTGGTGGTGGTGGTGGTGGGACGGGGGGGACGGGGAGTGGAATTACTAACAGGAGTGGTATTAGGAGTGGAATTACTAACTGAATTTGAGTTTGAATTTTGAACTGTAGCTACGTTTTGTCTGTTATTGAGTGTTGTAGTGGGGCTACGATTATTATTATTATTATTGTTATTATTGTTATTATTATTATTGAAGAGGTTTTGTAATTGATTATTATTATTATTTATGTTGTTTATCGTAAGTGATCTGCCTTGTGAAGTTGGATTATTGTTATTATTATTATTATTATTATTATTATTATTTTATTATTATTATTATTATTATTATTATTATTATTATTTTGGTTATTATTATTATTGTTGATTCTATTGGCATTATTATTATTATTATTATTATTTTTATTATTATTATTATTTTGGTTATTATTATTATTATTGATTCTATTGACATTATTATTATTATTATCATTACCATTACTACCATCACCATCACTACTACTACTACCATTACTATTACTATTCAAATCACCAGCCGTAACTTTCCTTCCAAAACCATTACTATTACTACTACCAATCCTTCGTCCGAACACAAACTTACTACTATTACTACTACTACTACTACTACTTTTAGCCTTACTCTTACTCCTACTTTTACCCTTGACTACATTCACTGCTAAACCTTGACCATTGAGAGCAAATTCACTGCCCGGGAATGCAATAGGAAAGGCGCCAGTAGGAAGCGAGGGAAAGAAGCCTCCTAATACTAGCGGCTTTTTGATTGGACGAGAGGTTCTAGGCGTTGTAAGCTG